>JACEIK010004304.1:65157-96661 GCA_018107945.1 Datura stramonium
TTTCTATGTTGTATCGTTTCATGATATAGGGTCCGGATCTCAGGCTCATCCTCATCCTTAGTCCATCTCAGCTTACACTTTCAGCTTATTGGTGAGTCCTCATGTTCCTAGGGTTGTTTGATAAACTTTCATGTTGTTTATGTTTCAGTATTGGTTGGGATAGTTGGGGATGTTGTCCCATCAACCCATCTTATGTATTAGAGGCTTTCAGACAAGTATGTAGCGCTCAATTATGTATATGTCCAATATTTCTTGATGTTGTGCTATAATTACGTTTTTGCTATGCTTTTATGATTATCAATCCGCTTATTTGAATGAGATTAGTTGTATGCATGAGCCATGGGCCGACTTGAGGTCTCTCGAGGTCCCTTGTCCGTGTCTACAATCCGGGTGTACGTTCGGATCGTGACAAATTGCTTTGATCACCTTTCTAGACTATCACTCTTGCATGCATGAAAATGAAAATGGCCTAAATGAACTTAACCATCTTTAAAAGTCATTATTCATAACCCAACACGATATAGTTTAGGACCTTAGAGCATAGAAATGATGAAAATGCCCTTAGTGAAATCCCTGGGAATTCTGCACTGGGTGAACCAACGGATGGTCCCACGAGTCATTACATGATACCATGATTCATGGTATCGAGACGTTGGATTCACTACCCTATTTCACTCCTTCAGAATCACTTCCCATGACTCGACAGGATGAGTCGTTATTCCAAGTGATGACCCGCTAAGTCATCCGACTTTTCCCTTGTCATGACCTGCACCAATCTTTCCTACGAGCCTCACCATGAATCGTTACTTCCTCCAATGAGTCGTGGTTGCCTTCTATTACAGTGATTGGAGAATGTTGATATTCCTTCCTATGGCTGGTTACCACAACCCGTTACTCCTCATAACGGGTTGGGGGATGACTCGTTACTTCCCCTTAGGCTGAGGACCAGTTCCCACCACGACTCCACACAACAACTTGTTGTAACAAACAATGGGTTATTACTTCACTCATTAGTACCAACTACCACCCAGTCAATCCTCATCACAGGTGCTTCCAACGGGTCGTTGGTTGGACCAACGATATGTTAGATCGTCCGTTCTGTGGGATTTTTATTAGATTTTTTCCAACTTCCATTTTTAATTTCCGGGTCTAATATTAGGCACTTTCGAGGTATTACATATGGCAAGCTAACTCTACTCCTGTGGCTTCTCTAGTTGGCTCAGTGGTTGGGCTAGTTGCTCTTGACGTTTCACCACTGGACCTAAACACCTTATGTTTGTAAAGTTTCAGGTCATATTGTGATTCATTCCTCGACTTCCCAAAGTCATACTTCTCTATAGAATAAGTTTCAGGGACATGAGCTTCTCTGCATAGTTGGGTTATTAAGCATGGAAATGGTAAAGAGGTAGATAACTTCACCGCTCTAAATGGAATCTCCTCAATGATAAACGTACCTATGTTCAATGGGAACCCAGACATCAGGCTA
Organism: Datura stramonium; assembly: GCA_018107945.1. Lineage (NCBI taxonomy): Eukaryota > Viridiplantae > Streptophyta > Magnoliopsida > Solanales > Solanaceae > Datura > Datura stramonium. The sequence goes on from JACEIK010004304.1 coordinate 66,644, forward strand.
GCCACCAGTACTGCTCTATCATCAGCCAAAGTGTTTTCTCCCTGTAATGCCCCGAAAACTCAAAGACTAGACCCAAGACTTAAATCAGATAAAACTAGAAAATCTGTACCAGTTCACAGAACGAGTCGTTCTATGACCCGTGGGAGGTGACCATGAGTCGTAAGTGACTCGTGGTAAGGACTTAGAGCTTGTTTGGAAATTTGGATAAATGGGTGGCTACGAGTGTGACCACGAGTCTTCATATGACCCGTGGTTTGGCTTTGGTTAAGATTTAGAGAAGGCCAGGCAGTGTACCCAATGGGTCCTCACCACGACTCATTTGGAACACCATGACTCGTGGTGTCACCCATGGGGACTCTAGGATTTTTTAAAGGAAGTATAGTCCACGAGAGGTAACCATGAGTCATGGTCAATAACCACGACTCATTAGGTCCCTCGTGGTGACCATCAATGGTTTCCAAGCAGTGCACCTCACCAGTGTGACCACGAGTCGTGGTCACTGACCACGACCCGTTGGGTCACCCGTGGGGACTATCGATTAGTTTTCCCCTGTGAGTTTTTCAAGGGACTTTCAGTAATTTTCTACCTCCCTGACTCTAAACTACATTATTTAAAGCATGTTTTCAGATTATTTGAGGGGTTAAATGGTTCCTTTCCTCATTCTCCCCATTCATACTCTTAGAAAACAACGTAAGATTTCTCTCAGAGCATTTAAGACAAGAACTAGGGCAGTCCATTTCTCCTCAGTTTCTCAAGGAAATTCTTCGGGCTTCTTCATTAGGTATGTGGTAATTCAACAAGGGAATTGTTCTTCCCTTGTGTCCCGAAATTCCTCCCTATTTCTCTCTATTAGTGGTAGCCCTGAAATTACTGAATGTCAAGAAATTGTTAGTCATATTTCTTCTAATTCATGTGGAATATTATTTCATGTTAATTATAGATATTTTCCACTAGTTGGTGATTGAAATGATGTTTATTCTTGTGAAGTGAAATGTAGCGCAAGTTCTTGAACGTAGAAAGTATTGAATCTTGCAATAGTGTTTGAATATCGAACTTGTCTTGATTTTATCAATGATAGGGGATTTCATATTGTTAGTAGCATTGAAACTAAATCAGATTATTGTCAGTTCAATTTTAGTAAGAATGTTAGAATTCTCAATGTTAGTTAGAAATGTCAGCTGATCAGTTTGACTACAAAATTTCTCGAGGTGTCAGTAGTACCTCCTAGTTATCTGAAGCATGTTCTGAATTCAGCTTATTGGTCCACTCGGTGGTCATGACATTTTAGATATACAGCTCTAACTAGCCTTAGGACCCCAGTTTCATATTTTAGCTAGTTTTTAGATGGTTACGACGCTTCCAGATAAGTAGCTCTGACCAGTCTTAGAACCCAGTTTCAAAATCTGGCCCGATATTCTCCCACTAGTTAGTTCAGTCCAGTTTCAATTCAGTTCAGATCAGTATTTCAGATTTAGAACATGCTTTGACCATAAGACAGGGTCTTTCAGACAATCTCAGTTATTTCAGTCATTCTATTCGTAGCTTTAGTTGGTCATTGCATGTCTCTTCAATTTAGCATTTTTTTTATTCCATTATTTTATGTTTCTATCACTTACCTAGTATATTCAAAGTACTAACGCATACTTTTATGCTGTATCATTTTATGATACAGCTGGAGGATCTCAGTCTCAGCCTCGCTAGCCGGTCACTTACCGAAGATTTCAGTTGTTCTAGTTGGTGAGTCCTCATTCTTTGAGGGAGGAGATTTGTTGCTTCAGTTATATTTTCCTTCCTTTTCATTTATATTTTGAGTTAGCTGGGGGCTTGTCCCAACAACTCATCAGTCTTAGTGGCTTTCGGACGCAGATTGGTTTTGTTTCAGACTTGTAGTTTCATTCTAATGTTTTCAATTAGTATGAACCAGCTTTATTTCTCTCAAAGTATTTATATTTTTTCCTTAAACTTTTGTTGTATATAGTTGCATGTTACTCATAATGCTAGTTTATGATAGACTAGGGGCTGATTGGGGTTACTTGTGACTCCAATTGCTGTTCCGTCCAAGGTGTAAGCTCGGGGCGTGATAAACTTAGTATCGGAGCCCTAGGTTTAGAGTATCCTTGGATGTCTGAAAGTCTCATCGAGTAGAGTCCTCTTCATGGGTGTAAAGCGCACCACACTTATGATGTGGAGGATACGAGATGTTATCAGGAAAATTCCCTTTATTTCATTATACGACCCGAACAGAGGCCCGGATCGCAACACGGGACAAGGAGCCGCGAGACATTCAAAGTCGACCCATGGCATAAGCATACATCTAAATAGATCAATAAAATAGAAGATCAACAATATAATCATAGTGGAAGTCTACGTCAAACGTAACATCAGACTATACATTCCGAAGCTGAATACATCTTTTGTCTGAAAAGCCTCTAAACATGATGAGTTGATGGGACAAGACCCCAACTAACTCAAACAACTGAAACTTAAAATACATAGAGAATGTCTGAATAAGTCTAGTCCTCGGGAGATGAGGACTCACCTACAACGTACGATGCTATCTCAAAAGGATGATTATGAGTGGGGATGAACCTGAGAGCTGTGTCCTGTATCATGAAAGGATACAACACAGATTATGTTGTCAGTACGTTGAATGTACCGAGTATGCAGGGTAATTAAAACCTCTTAAGTAGGAAATATCATTTCAAGACAATGCTTAATGTAAAACATAAACATTAAGAATCTGAGAATAGAGCTTGCATGCATTCCTTCTAAAATCATGATCTCATAATAACCTAACATAACTTCATATCTTAATCAATTGATTCAAAGCTGAAATCTGATATTTATAAGTAAAATTGGACATTGAGTCAAACCTGCTTTAGAATATGCACGGATGTATATAAATCTCATGAATGATGAACATGCATAACTGAAATCATGAGGAACAATGGGAGACTCGTCTTTTAAGTGACATACCACGATAGAGCTTACATAGTCCCAACTACCACACTCAAGTGGGTAGAGCCATCCAAAGACTTGCCAGGGCTAGGGACGATACCATGATATCGATATGAAGCTCGTGGCCTGATGGGGCATGGGATAGCTCACGAAGGAGGTCCCAAAGTAATATATAAGTTTAAACCTACGTTGGTGTGTAGTTTTGAGGCATAGGGTGATCGACCGTTGGCCAGCTCGGTGCTAGACAGTACTCCTAAAAACATGCATATGCTCTATATCATTTTTCAATGAAGCTCAAAATCTTCTATTGATGAAGCTCATAAATCAATTACATCTCAAAGCTGAAATCATGCATATGAGAAGTTTTAACTCAAAACATACCACAAGCTAAAGAATAATTGGGAGTCTCCGCTCCAAAACCATATGGTAAGCTTAATTTGGGAAATCATCAATCATTCCTAAATATGTGGGCATTGCCCAATACTTTATCATGCTTAGAAATACTCAATTCTCATCGAAAACATGATTATAAACATGGGTAGCTTGAAAACACGCCTTTCATCATGATCATACATTCACGAACATTCTCATCTTTCATGAACTTCTCATCAATGGGCTTTTTAATTCATAAAACTAGAAATATGATTTTTGATTGAAAACAATATGAAATTTGCCCATAAATTATAATTCAATCGTAGAAACTTATATAGATCATACCCATGTAAGGAATTAGGAAATTCATGCGTTGGGTTAAAACCCCATAGGTTAGACATGAAATTTCATACTTTAGATAGGTATTGGGGATGGGTGTGAAAGGATTCACCCATTCATAACCCTACATACTTACTGGTAGCTGAATCTTACACTTCTTTGATAGTCCAAGAAGAAATTGAGGAAAGCTTTGAAGGAATTTCCTTGCTCACCTCTCTAGTCTATTATTCTTGCATGCATGAATGAATAAGGACTAAAATGAACTCAACCCCTTTAAAAGTCATCATTCATAACTCAAAATGATGTATTTTAGGCCTTAGAAGCTTAGGAATTATGAAATAGCCCTTACTAAATTTGTAGAAAATAACTTCCAGATGGTCCTAACGAGGGACCTAACGACTCATCCTCTATGGCCACGACTCGTAGCCTAATCTGTGCAGCCCACTGCTTCTCAAGTCTGTTGGGCTCATAATGGAAGACATAACGAATCGGTACCTGGTGACCACGACTTGTGGTCACCGTTCGTGATGTGTACTGCCTCTGACTCCTTCCTTGCTTCATCCTGCTGCTCACGACTTTCCCCACGAATCATGGTGACTTACCAAAACTCGTGGGGTCCTCCCATAAAGTACACTATCTCTCTTCCTTCTCATTTCTTACTCACCCATCCCACGACTGACCCAACGAGTTGTGGGGCCTGACCACGACTCGTGGTCACATCCGTGGGATCCCATTATTCAAGTTTTCAAACTCATCACCTGGCCTCCCCACGAGTCACATCACGACTTGTGGGCTGCCCTCACGGGTCACCTCACGACCTCTTCCTAATGCTTGGTGGCAGATTTTAACTTTTCTCCATTTCAACTCTCGTGATTGATCTTTGGGCTTCCAGGGTATAACATTCATACTCCTTATCGTCCATTGAAATTTAGTTCCAGAATAATTTTTCTATCTCGTTCCCTATTTCATTTTAGTGAATCATGCCTCCGCAATGTGGTAATAGAAGAAGGGCCGGTAATGCTTGCCGACCTGCCCCACCAGCCCCTCAGGATTATTCGGTGTCTACTATAGAATTCAGGGCGGCCATTCAGCTGATCGCTCAATCTGTTACCAACCAGTTGAACCAACAGGTGGATCCCATCAACAATAATGATTTCACAGCAGCTGCCCGAGTGAGGGACTTCACCCGAATGAACCCTCCAGATTTTCATGGATCTAAGGAGGGAGAGGACCCACAAGGATTTGAGGATGATATTAAAAAGATCACCCAAATTATGGGTGTTAGTTCCTCAAAGAGTGCTCACTTGGCTGCCTACCAGCCAAAAGGGGTAGCCCAATTCTGGTACAAACAGTGGAAGTAGGGGAGGCCAACAGAAGTCGGACCAGTAAAATGGGAGGAGTTCACTACAGCCTTCCTGGACAGATTCTTCCCTCCGGAGCTTAGGGAAGCAAAGGTAGAAGAGTTCATGAATCTGAGACAGGGAAACTAGACAGTAGAAGAGTATGCTCTAGAGTTCACCAGGTTGTCAAAATACGCTCTAGAGATGGTGGTCGAGCCAAGGGCTCGCATGTTGAAACTTGTAAATGGGGTGTCAAACCTAATCCTCAAAGAATGCAGGACAGCGATGCTGATTAAGGATATCGACCTCTCCAGCCGGATTGTCTATGCCTAGCAGATTGAGGTAGAAAAATGGAGGGATATGGAGCGAAAGATCAAGAATGCAAGGACTGGCCAATTAGATTATGGCCACCAGAGGTTTGGCAGAAGCAGTCGCCCACAATAGTAGCAACAACAGAGGGCTCCAACACCCAGCTCAGCCAGTGCCCCTACCTTTCGGTCCCGCCAGGATCGCAGGGGTGGAGCATCTGGCTCTCAGTCCCAGAGCTACAAAGCCAGCAAAAGATATTCAGCTTTCCCCCAATGTGGCAAGAATCAACCAGGAGAGTGTCTTCAGGGTCGAGAGGGTTGTGTTGGTTGTGGACAACTTGGTCATCGACTTAAGGAATGCCTTTCAGCAGGACCGAAAAGGTCACAATACACTACCTCAGCAGCTCCACTAGGCTGACTAGCTCAGCAGGCTAATACATCAGGTACCAAGGGTTGTCATGCCAAAACCATTTTTATGCATTATCATCTCGTCAAGATCAAAAGAGCTCACTGGATATGGTCACAGGTATGTTATGTCTTTTACACCTAGATATATATTCCCTACAAGATACACGGGTCACACTATCATTTGTAACCCTATACATAGCTATTCAATTTAATATCAGCCAAGAGGTCCTCTCAGAACTATTTTCATTCTCCACCCTAGTTGGCAAGTTAATTAGAGCCAACCGAGTGTATAGAAACTTCCCCATCTTAGTCTTCAATAAAGCCATTCCAACTAACCTTGTAGAGTTATACATGGTCGACTTCGACCTCAATCTTGGCGTGGATTGGTTACACTCCGGTTATGCCTTAGTCGACTGTAGAACTAGGGTCATCAGGTTTCAGTTTCCAAATGCGCTAGCTCTAGAATGGACGGGCAGTAGTTCAGCGCCTAAGGGTAGGTTTATTTCCTACCTTAAGTCCAGGAAGCTTATTTTTAAGAGATGTATTTACAATCTAGTTCCGGTCGGGGATTGGAACTTTGAGACCCCAACAATTTAGTTAGTCCCTGTTCTCAGCGAATTTTCAGATGTGTTCCCTGAAAATCTTCTCGGAGTTCCTCCCGAACAGGAAATTGACTTCGGCATAGACCTTATTCCACATACTCAACCCATCTCCATCCCTCCTTATAGAATGGCTCCTGTTGAACTTAAGGAGTTGAAGGAGTAGCTAAAAACTCTTCTTAATAAGGGTTTTATGAGACCCATCATCTCTCCCTAGGGTGCTCCAGTTCTATTTGTGCGAAATAAAGACGGTACCCTCAGAATGTGCATCGATTAACTTCAGTTGAATAAGGTCACAGTCAAGAACAGGTATCCCCTAACTAGAATTGACGACCTGTTCGACCAACTTTAGGGAACCAGCTGTTTCTCCATAATAGATCTCAGGTCGGGGTATCATCATCTAAGATTTAGAGAGTGTGACATATTGTAAACAACTTTCAAGACTCGGTATGGTCATTACGAGTTTGTGGTTATGTCCTTCGGACTAAAAAATGCCCTTACAGCCTTTATAGACATGATGAACATAGTCTTCAAGCTGTATCTAGAAATGTTCATCATTGTATTTATCGATGAAATTCTAGTATACTCCAGAAATGAGGAAGGACATGCTAATCACCTGAGAATAGTGCTTCAGACACTCAGAGACCGCCAGCAGTTTGCCAAGTTCAGCAAGTGCAAATTCTGGTTGAAGTCCATGACTTTTCTGGGTCTTGTGGTCTCGGCTGAGGGTATTCAAGTTGATCCTCAAAAGATAGCAGTGGTGAAAGATTGGCCCAGACCTATCTCCCCAACTGAAATTAGAAGTTTATTGGGTTTGGCCAATTATTACCAACGTTTTGTGAAAGGCTTTTCTTCTATAGCATCTCCTCTGATTAGGCTGACTCATAAGAAGGTGAAATTTTAGTGGTTAGATGTGTGTTATAAGAGTTTCTAGGAGTTAAAGACTCGACTCACTACCGCTCCAGTGTTGACCCTACCAGAAGGATCAGATAGATTTGTAGTATATTTTAATGCTTCCAGAGTTGGACTCAGTTGTGTTTTGATGCAGAGGGGCAAGGTGATAGCCTACACCTCAAGACATCTCAAAGATAATGAGAAGAATTATCCCACTCATAACTTGGAGTTGGCAGTACTGGTGCTTGCATTGAAAATATGGAGACACTATCTTTACGGTGCTCACGTGGATGTTTTCACAGATTATAAAGCCTTCAGTAAGTATTCAGCCAGAGGACCTAAATCTTCTTCAGAGAAGGTGGTTAGAGCTCATGAAGGATTATGACATGAGCATGCTCCGTTTAAGAAATTGTATGGTAGGAGGTTTGGATCTCCTATTGGGTGGTTTGAGGTTGGTGAAGCTACGATAATTGGGCTAGACTCGATTCATGAAGCTATGCAGAAGATACAACTTATCAGAGAAAGATTGAAAATAGCTCAGAGCCATCAGAAATCTTATACTGATGTGAGGAGAAGAGAATTAGAGTTTGCTGTAGATGACTGGGTCTATTTGAAAATTTCACCCCTAAAAGGGGTGATGAGATTTGGGAAGAAGGGAAAGCTCAGTCCAAGATATGTGGGACCCTATAGAATTTTGAGGCAAATAGGCAAGGTAGCTTATGAGCTGGAATTACCTTCAGAATTGGCATCTGTGAACCCAGTATTCCGTGTGTCACTATTAAAGAAGTGCATCAGTGTTCCAACTTCAATTGTACCATTGGAGAGCGTGGGAGTGAAAGATAATCTCTCGTATGAGGAGGTCCCATTCCAAATCCTTGACTGTTAGGTTCGTAAGCTGAGGAACAAGGAAGTAGCTTCATCCAATGTCTTGTGGAGGAATCAGCAGGTTGAGGGAGCTACGTGGTAGGCTGAAGTGGATATCATGGCTAGATACTTGTTACCTTCCAACTCAGTTTCTGTTTAAGGTATCAATTCCCTCCCCCAAACTGCTTTTAGTTCGTGTGTCTCAATTTCTTTCATGTAAATGAACTTGTGCATGATTAGTGAATTTAGTTCAGACTTTTAATTAAGTTCAGAGATAGTCATTCTGCTAGTTTTCAGCTTTCATGATTAGTATACGCGTACAAAGATTGCCATTCTCTGGTTTCCTGTGTGTTTTCCAACATTCGAGGAAGAATGTTTCCAAGGGGGAGATATTGTAATTTCCCCGGAAACTCAAATACTAGACCCGAGACTTAAATAAGAGAAAATTGGAAAATTTACACCAGGTCACAGAACGAGTCATTCTGTGACCCGTGGGAGGTGACCACGAGTCGTTAAGTGACTCGTGGTAAGGACTAGGAGCCTATTTGGAAATTTGGAGAAATTGGTGGCCACGAGTGTGACCACGAGTCGTGGTCAACCCCCACGAGGTGTGATATGAACTATGGTCAGGTTTTGGTTAAGATTTAGAGCAAGCCAGCCAGTGTACCCAATGGGTACTCTCCACAACTCGTTTGGGACACCACGAGTTGTTGTGTCACCCATGGGGACTCCAGGGTTTTTTTAAGGCAGTGTAGTCCATTAGAGGTGACCATGAGTCGTGGTCACTAACCACGACTCGTTAGGTCCCTTGTGGTGACCATCAATGGGTTCCAAGCAGTGCACCTCATGAGTGTGACCACGAGTCGTGGTCACTGACCACAACCCATTGGGTCACCCACGGGGACTGTCGATCAGTTTTCCCCTGCGAGTATTTCAGGGGTCTTTCAGTAATTTTCTGCCTTCTAAACTTTGAAATACGTCGTTTTAAGCATTTTTTAAGATTATTTGAGGGGTTAAATGGTTCCTTTCCTCATTCTCCCCGTTCAAACTCTTAGAAAACAACGTAAGTTTCTCTTAGAGCATTTCAGAGTAAGAACCAAGACAGTCCATTCCTCCTCAGTTTCTCAAGGAAATTCTTTGGGCTTGTTCATCAGCTATGTGTGAATTCAACAAGGGAATAGTTCTTCCCTTGTGTCCCCAAATTCCTTCTGATTTCTCTCTATCAATGGTAGCCCTGAAATTACAAAATGTCAAGAAATTATTAGTCATATTTCATCTAATTCATGTGGAATATTATTTCATGTTAATTATAGATATTTTCCACCAGTTGGTGACTGAAATGATGTTTATTCTTGTGAAGTAAAATTTAGCCCTTGTTCTTGAATGTAGAAAGTCTAGAGTCTTGCAATATTGTTTGAATATCAAATTTTTCTTGATTTCATCAGTTATAGGGGTTCCCATGTTGTTAGTAGGGTTGAAACTCAATCAGATTAATATCAGTTCAATTTTAGTAAGAATGTTAGAATTCTCAGTGTTAGATAGAAATGTCAGCTGATCAGTTTTACTACAAAATTTCCCGAGGTGTCAGTAGTACCTCCCAGTTATCAGAATCATGTTTAGAATTCAGTTTATTGGTCCACTCGGCGGTCATGACATTTTAGATATGCAGCTCTAACTAGCCTTAGGACCCTAGTTTCAGATTTTAGCTGTTCTTTAGATGGATACGACGCTTCCAGATAAGCAGCTCTGACCAGTCTTAGAACCCAATTTCAAAATTTGGTCCATAAGACTCTCAGGGTGCTTTTAGATATGCATTCCCGACTAGTCTTGCGCCCTAGTTTCGAGCTATCAGCTTAGAATTCAGTCTAGGACTATCTAGTGGAAGTAGAACTTAGCACCGAGTGAACCAGTGTTCCAGCGCACCCAGGTTCCCAAAACTATGTGCCACAGTAGGTTACAGTATTTATTGGCCTGATTGGCCCCAGACTCTTATGATCACCCAGTTCATGCCTTTATACCCTGGAAAGGTATATTGGGTCGTACTGATGGGGTGTATATATAGGACTCCACGTCTAGCTCACATGGTTATATGTCAGTTATTGAGTCTCCCACTAGTCAGTTCAGTAAAGTTTCAGTTCAGTTTAGATCAGTATTCCAGATTTAGAACATGCTTTGACCATCAGACAGGGTCTTTCAAACCATCTCAATTATTTCAGTGATTTTGTTCGTAGCTTTTGTTTGTCATTGCATGTCTCTTCAGTTTAGCTTTTTTTTATTCCATTATGTTATGTTTCTCTCACTTACTCAGTAAATTCAAAGTACTGATGTATACTTTTATGCTGTATCATTTTATGATACAGCTGGAGGATCTCAGTCTCAGCCTCGCTAGCCGATCACTCACCAAATACATCAAATATTCTAGTTGGTGAGTCCTCATTCTTCGAGGACGTAGATTTATTGCTTTTTTATATTTTCCTTCCTTTTCATTTATATTTGGAGTTAGCTGGGGGCTTGTCCCAGCAACTCATCAGTCTTAGTGGCTTTCAAACACAGATTAGTTTTGTTTCAGACTTGTAGTTTCATTCTAATGTTTTCAATTAGTATGAACCAACATTATTTCTCTCAAAGTATTTATATTTTTTCCTTAAAACTTCCATTGTATATAGTTGCATGTTACTCAGAATGCAAATGTATGATAGACACCAGGTTGACTTGGCGTTACTTGTGACTCCAAGTGCCCTGTTTCGTCCAGGGTGCAAACTCGAGGCGTGACACTCCCCCTATTGGAAATAGACGAAACTGAACTACTACCCAAAAAAAATTCACTGCAAATGTCGGTGTGGACTTTAATATTCTTTCCTTTGTATTTTTTGGCCAAGAGGTTTGACCATCTGTTAGAACCTGTGCTAACCACCCACGCTGATCATGCCGCTCTCTCATTCGGTATTCAATCTCGGGAATGCTTGTTCGTCCTTGTAGGCTCATCTCTGACGGTTTCTGCCTTTTTTTGCACAGACCCTCCAGAATAGCTATATAGTTTGCATAGAATTCGCGAACCATGCTAGGGTAATAATGGATGGTGCTTCACTCATCCATCTCAGGCCATGGAACTTGTAATTACCCTTAATATTTGGGTACTAGGGCGATTCCGAGTTGATGATCCTCACATCCTCAACAATGTTGCATTTGAAATGTCCTCTCACTATGGTAGTGAGGCCTTCTTGGAAGCTCTTTTCAACCCCTTTTACTTGACACCACAGACTGTCCCTGAACCCTGGTGTTTTCCCTTTATAACGTCCCCCCTTATTTGCTCAAGGTCCCCTGCTAGACTACTACTGGCCTCATCGCCACTCCTTTCATCTGAATTAGACACGTTACCGCTTGAACTAGATCCCTCAGCTGAAGAGTCATCTCTCTCATCAGACTAGGGATTTTCAACTTATTGTCTAGCGATGGATCTACTTTGGTAACCCTGGGGTGATTCCTCTGTTCCTACCTCATACATTTCTCCCTCAGATTCATTATTTTCATCTAGGAGGCGGTGAGCAGCTTTAGTTCTCTCAACCATCATTCTTGCACCCCCTGGTAGGTTGAAACTTAGGTGGCATGGTTACCTGCAATAATCGAACCGTTAATGTCAAAGATAGTCGGAGAAAGCATGTGAAAATAATGAGAATTAACTGAAGGTAGGACCTCATTGACAGAGTGGATAACGGGTCATCACCAAAGTGATGGTCCATTAGTTCCTCCATCAAGTGCATCTAGTATGTGCACAATGTTACAAAAACAGGTGACGGTGCAAGATGACGGTCCATCACGATGACGATGGTCCGTCATTTACTCCGTCACTCTTAACTAGTAGACGCCCATTGGAAACCATAAGCGATGGTCAAAGCTACGGTCCATCATCATGATAACACTCTGTCACCCCTTCCGTTGCAGGAAATTCACGCATACTTCAACACCAATGGCACTAATGATGGTCCGTCGAACATGTGATGGCCCATCAGTAATCTTGTCAAGCGACCATTTTGTGCTCAATCATGGTAGGTACTTAGACTTCCCCACACCATGCATCCCCATACTAAAACAACTAGTAAAATCAATAGAAAATTCAACTATTTCCCTTAGGAATGTCGTCACTCAATCCATCATTTGGCATAGGCAATTTACACAGATTTAGGTTTCCATTTCACAATTCACTTGACATATATTAAATATGAAACTCCTAGGGTTCAAAATATATCACAAATATTAAGCACTATTGATCAACTACATGGGTGATGCTTAGCTATACTCCCATCACCACTTACATTATTCACCCCACACAATGAACAAGAGTATACGACATCCCTTTGAGTTTTTGGCAATATAAGCACATCAATCGCACAAAGCTCCATTCAATACTATTCACTCGACATCATTATTTGAGGAACAAATCAAACGAGGAATGTGAGAGATTAGATGGATTTTGGGTTTGATCGTAGGGATGGCAGTTACGGGTTTGAAGAAGCAGGAAGAGAGAAGGAAACATAAAATGAAATAAATAAAAAATGAAAAAAAATCAAACGGTCGGGGGTAATTAGGAATGAAGATTAGTCGAATCTAGGCTAGAAAGGTTTGGTTGAATCGAGTAGGAATTTTTAAAATATTTTACTTACCTGATTAGTTGACGGTACAAGTGTCTGTCCATCCGGAACACAACGTTCCATCAACTGGCTCATCAGCTCAAACTTCTGATGCTTTCAGTTCTCCACAAGTGATTGAGGTGTTGACGGTCCGTCACAAAGATGATGCTCCATCAGCTATACCATCACTCCTACCCAGATCTCATGTTTTTGTGACACTTTCTAATGACACAACTGATGACCCATCAGACGTCTGACGACTCATCAACTCGAGTGTCGGACTTATCTAGAATCCTCAATTTTTGTTTTCATCTTAATGGTCCCCAATGACGGTCTATCAAGTCTCCAACGGTCCTTCAGTTTTAGTCGTCACCTGCTCCAGGAATACCTACACCGGCACATTTAACACCTCTTTCAAACAAGTATAATATAAGATCAAACAAGCAATAAATTCAAAATACAACACCCTTAGGTTGCCTCCCAAGCAACACCTGATTTAACACGCGGCAGGACTCGGGTACCTTGATTACTCAAATTTCATCAATGTACACCAATTCCAACATCTTTACCTCATCTGGTACTTCATAGCACTATTTCACATGTTGGCCATTCACTTTGAAGCATTCCCCCTTTTACTTTTCAAGCTTAATAGATCCATATTGGAATACTTGTGGCACTTTGAACGGGCCAAACCATTTTGATCGGAGTTTTCTCGGAAACAGACGGAGTTTACAATTGAATAACAACACAAGATCTCCGCATCTAAACTCCCTCTATTAAATCCTCCGATTATCGTACAACATCATCTTTTCCTTGTACAAACCATCCCTCTCATATGCCCTCAGACAGAATTCATCCATCTTATTAATCTGATCTAGCCTCAAATGCACAACCTCGCTCTAGCTCAACTGGAGCTTCTTGAGCGCCCACATAGCCTTATGTTCCAACTAAATAGGTAGATGGAAAGATTTCCCGAACACTAGCTAGTACAGAGACCTCCTAATATTCATTTTGAATGCTCTTCCATATGCCCATAATGCATCATCAAGTTTTTTAGACCAATCTGTTCGGTTAGCATTCACTGTTTTGGCCAGGATGATTTTAATCTCCCGGTTTGACACCTCCACTTGCCCACTAGACTACGGATGAAGGGGTAGCCACATTGTTCTTCTTAACTCCATACTTTTCCAGAAATGCACTGAAAACATTGTTGCAAAAGTTGGACCCCCAATCGCTGATAATAGCCTTAGAGTACCAAACCTTGAGAAGATGTTCTTCTTCAAGAAAGTTGCAACACTTTTGCTATTATTATCTGCCAATGCCACAACCTCTACCCACTTCAAGACATAGTCCACTGCTACCAAAATGTACTTCTAGCCATAGGAGCTCACAAACGGCCCCATGAAGTCTATGTCGCAAAGTCGAGTAATTTCACTTCCAAAACAAGGGTCATAGGTAATACATGCCTTCTAGAGATATCTCCCTATCTCTGGCATTAATCACATGCCTTCACATAATCATGGGCATCCTAATGTATTGTAGACCAGTAGTACCCATGCTGCAAAATTTTCTTGGGTTGTCCAAGCAACTCCATGATGTCCCCAACAGGAGATGAATGGCATCACTCCAAGATACTCAACATTTCTGCTTTCGGGACACATCTCCTTATTAGGTTATCAGCACATACTCAAAACAAATATGGCTCATCCAAAAAGTATTTATTCATATCATGAAGGAACTTTTCCGCTAGTGGAAAGTTAAACCCTAAGGCATCATATCACTAACAATGTGATTAGCAAAGTCAGCAAACAATGGAATGCGATCGACTATTGCAGCTGATACCTATTCATCAGGGAATGAGTCATCAATCTCCTGATCATCTGTTACTCTTCCCTCATCTTCAAGCCTGGATAGGTGATCCGCTGCTTAATTTTCACATCCCTTACGATCCATGACTTCAAAGTCAAATTCTTACAGCAGAAGACCCATCTTATCAGCCATGGTTTTGAATCTTTCTTTGACCATGAGATATCTTAAGGTGACATGATCAATGCGCACACTAACTCTGGTGCCAAGTATATATGCCCTGAATTTTTCAAAGGCATATACCACCGCCAACAACTCCTACTCAGTCACTATGTAGTTCTTTTGTGCCCCATTCAATGCTTTGCTAGCATAATAGATGGGGTAGAAAATCTTCCCCCTCTTTTGCCCCAATAGAACTCTGAGTGCAACCCACTAGCATCACACATCACTTCAAATGGTTTTGACAAATCTGGTGCAATTATTATCGGGGCCACTACTAACCTTGCTTTCAAGTTTTTGAAGGCTCTCAGGCACTCTTCATCAAAGACAAATTTGATCTCTTTCTCTAACATCATTCACAATGGATTTTCTATTTTCAAGAACTCCTTTATGAATCATTGGTAAAATCCTGCACGACCAAAAAAGTTTCTCACTCCCTTCATTGAGATTGGTGGAGACAACTTCTCAATCACCTCAATCTTTGCCCTGTCCACTTCTAAGCCCTTTTCTGATAACTTGTGGCCTAGGACAATGCATTCTTTTACCATAAAATGGCACATCTCCCATTTTAACACCAGATTTTTTTCCTCACATCGCTCTAACGCCTTGCCAAGATTAGCCAAGTGGTCTTCAAAAGTGTCACCAATGACTGAGAAGTCATCCTGATAACGCTAAAATGCACACTTCCTGACAAAGTATGAAGTAGACATTGTCAATAATGAATCCAACAAAGAGGTCAGGGTCAAACCCACAGGGAATAGGATAAGATCTAGACTAATGCCAGTAATTGAACTTGCTGGTGAGTTATCTCCAAATTGGGGGGTTTCAAAGAAAATAATATTAAAGAAAAGATTATATTTATGATTAATATCAAGATTTGAAAATAACTAGGGTAAGTTTTCCCCATGGGTTCATAACTACTTGGGGTATACACACGTGATTAAATCCAATGCTTACTTGTAGAACTGATAACTAGGGTTCATCCAAACGACTGGTTCATACCTATTGGATGACTATACTCAATCACCGGGTCAGGTCTCATGAGCGATTTCAAACTAACCATTATCAATATGTTCCAAATTTAACTATCCTTCAACAACAACTCAAGTTAATAAAATGATCATAAATACCAAGGATTTATTGCAATTCTGTTTTCCTAATCTCTACTTCTCTAGGTTCAAGCAAGTGAAGAATTCGGGCAAGTCCTAACATTTTACACCGTTAAGAAATGTTTAAAGATGAAAAGAGTACAATACAAGCATTTATCATTGGTTTTGAATCACTTTTGTGTAACCACATTCCGTTATTCCACCATGGTTCCCAGAACCCATAGTTGTGGAGGTTTTAGCCTCTCATGGTTTTAAGATTATAAATTGCATTCATAGACAAACACATAATTAAATACTTACAGCAACAATTGGAAGAAAACCAGATCTGAATATCAAAGAACAATCTCAAGAATAATGAAGGAAATCTAGAGTTTGATCCTAAGAATTGCTTTTCAAAACTTGATAAAAATTCACAAAAAGTATTCTTCACACATATACTACTTCGTTTCTATATTATCTACATAAAATAAAACATAAAAGCTAATTATACAGACATTAGAAACCTTTTCCTAAGCTAACATGGAATTTTCCATATCTGGCGTCGATTGTGTCACAATTGAACCTACAACCCATAGAAGGATTGTATGGGTCATACCTGCTTTTTGTACGTCCTTGGCTGCTGCATATTATTCCAAGTGTTGGAAGACTGGTACGGCTCGTACCACAGTCCTACAAGTCGTACAATGCATCCGTGGTTTGGCTTTGAGAACTCTAACATCTTTTGAAATTTTCCACGAGTGTTATGGTACGCCTCGTACCTTCATCCTACGACTCACACTATTTAGTTTTTATGAAGTTCTACCAAGTATTGAAGAATCTTCTAAAGTTCACCACGGCTCATGGATCGGTCATATGTTAGTGCTACGATCCGTGAGTTCACCCTTACCAAGATACTGCCTTAGTGTAAATTTCTCTGGACAATTCCACGACTCTAATTACAGCTCATATCATCTTGGTATGGCTTGTACTGAGAGTCGTATGTTGTCTTCCTCTTATTCCAGCCTTCTGACTTTCACCACGATTCTCAGTATGGCTCGTACAATTAAGGTACTGCTCGTACTGAGACTTGCACTTGCCTTTTTTTCTATATTTTTAGGCTTCTTTTGCATATTTTTGCACCAACACTTATTTTCCCTGAAATCAAAGTAAAAGTGCATTATATCCATATAAACATATCTAAGTCCATTCTATTTTCTTAGTTTAAGCTTAGAAATTGCTGTGAACTCACAACTCATCATGTCAATAAAAAATTCAAAAGTATCCTCCACCACATCAGAGATTATAGACATCATACACCATTGGAAAGTTGCAGGTGCATTGTATAACCCAAATGGCATGAGTCGTAAAGAAAAGGTCCCAAAAGGTGTAATACCCCAAAAGAATTAAGATCAGATCCGGGAGTTTAAATGGAGGAAAAAGAGATCTCTGCACCAGGTCACAAGATGAGTCATCTAGTGACCTATTGGGTTCACCATGAGTCATTGAGTGAATCGTAAGGAGGAGGATGGACTTGGTTGAGTTTTGGGATTTGAGGCTGACCACGGGTGAGACCACGAGTCATGGTCACCACTATGATTTGTGTTCACCACCATGAGTTTTCAGGTGGTTCGTGTTTAGGGGTTGACTGAAGGGTGAAGAGATTGGATAGTGCATCTAACGAAAAGTCACCACAAGTTGTCGGGCACAACAAAAGTCATGATGTCCCTCGTGGTGACCAGTATTGACAAGTTCTAGTGCAGGCAACGGGAAGCAGACCATGAGTCGTGGTGAAGGGCACGAGTCATCTAGTCCCTCCTTGGGACTGGCAGCGAGTATTTTCCTGCGAATTTATAAAGGGTTTTTCCATAATTTCTAAGTTCCTAAGGACTATACAACGTCATTTTAATCTCAGACACAATGTTTTTTTAAGAGGGGCAAGTTGATTCTAAGCCTATTCACTTCCATGTATGCAAGTCTAGAAGCTCTTAAGGGTGATCAAGCCTAGATTCATCAAGTTCTTCCCCAATTCTCCTTTGGGCAATCAAGGGAGCTGTGAAATTAGATTTCTACAGGTATGTAGGGTATGAATGGGTGTATTCATCCACACCCATGCCCAATCCCTCTTGAATTCATGAAATTACAATTTATGAATCTATGTGTTTTTAACCCAACATGTGAATTCTCTAAGCATCAATCATGGGTATGATCTATGCATGTTTCTAAAGTTGATTTATGATTAATGAGTTAAAATATTTCAATTATAAATTATGTTTTCAAGTCTTATAAATTATGTTTCCCATCCATGAAAATTCATGAAGGTTGAGATCTATGATATATGTATTCATGCATGGTGAGATGTATATGAAGAAAGTATGATTTTGAATTACCCATGTCTATGTTCATGTTTCAGAATGATCAAGTCTATGTCAAGCATGATTAAGTATTGGGAAAGACCATATGATCATGTATGTTTCACGATTTATCTAAACATCGTGTTATTAGCTTACCACATGGATTTTGGAGTCTAGACTCCCACTATTTTCAGCTTGCGGTATGGTTTGAACCCAAGGCTCCTCATGGTTATGATTTCAAATTTATGCACGTATGTTATGAGTCAGCTTCGCCACTAGATGATGGTTTAGCTTTGTTGAAAAATGATGGAGAGCATATCCATGTATTTGGGAGTAGTGTCTAGTATTGAGAAGGCTAAGGTCAGTCAACTCTATGCCTCAGAACTATGCGCCAACATAGGTATGTTCAGATTATTTGGGACCTCCCTCGTCAGTATTAGAGGCTTTTCAAACATAGCATATATTTTCAGTGTTCAGCCTTGTGTTATGTAATAAGATGCTCTGGTATTTTTAGATTCCTGTTATATTATATATGTTAGACTTCCTCATGATTATGTTGATTTTAGATATCATGTTCATGCCATGGGTCGACTTGGAGCGTGTCGGGGTTCCTGTTCTCGTGTCTCGATCTGGGCTATGTACGGGTTGTGACAAACTTGGTATTAGACCATTAGGTTTTGAAATGTCTTAGGGTGTCTGAATGCCACATTAAGTAGAGTATTTTTCATGGGTGTGATGTGCGCCACACTTATGACCAAAAGGTTATGAGACATTTTCAGAAATGTTCCCTTCTTCTATGATCAAAGTCGTGCGATGAGTGTGTCTTTATCCTTCTAACTCGTGCTATACGCATTTTAAAAATCATGCCTTCTCACCACGTCAATGGAAGAAGAAATGGAAATGGAAATGGCCCCAAAAATGGCGATGGGGATGAGCACCAGTAGGCCCCACCAGCCTATTAGGATCATTTACCCAAGCAGGTGGCCCACACAGAGTTTAGGGATGCCATTCAGATGCTAGCTTAGGCTTTGACCGCCCGGTCAATCAATAGGCGGTAACGCATGTCCCTCAGAACGAGAATACAGTGGCGGCAAGAGTTACATATTTTTTGAGGATGAACCCTTCAGAGATTGTGGGTCAAAGGTGGAGGATGGTCCACATGAGTTTATTGATGAGGTTCTGAAGATAACCCAGATCATGGGGGTGAGGGGAGAGGAGTGCACCGATCTAGCCTCGTATCAATTGAAAGGGGTTGCACACATTTGGTTTAAGCAATGGAAGGAAAGTAGGGCAATTAGAGCAGGCCCTATTGATTGGGAGGATTTTCATGCCGCATTTCTGGACCGGTACTTCCCTCGTGAGATGAGGGAGATTAAAGTAGCCGAGTTTGTGAACCTTAAGAAAGGAAAGATGATAGTTCAAGAGTATGCCTTGGAGTTCACTCATCTGTCCAAGTATGCACCTGAGATGGTTTCAGATTAAAGAGCTCGAGTGAGTCAATTCATGCATGGTATAGTAGACTACCTGGTAAAGGATTGCCGGACTCCGATGCTTCATCAGGACATTGATTTTCCCCAGATAGTTCTGTACGCCTAGCAAATGGAGGCGGTGTAGGTGAGTGAGTGGGAGAGAGAGGCCAAGAGGGCCAGGACTAATAGCTTCGGATTCTCCTAGAAGAGACCTAGTGGACACCGCCAGCAGTCCCACCAAAGATCTTCATCCCTAGTGCCATCAGCTATGAGTGTGCCATCCAAATCTAGGCACGACAAGAGGGGATGGGCATCAGGCTCTAGAGGTTAGGATAGCAGGCCCGTAGAATCCATCATTCTTGAGTGTAGCAAGTATGGCCGGAGACACATAGGTCAGTGTTTGGGAGGTTCAGGTGCTTGTTTCGGGTGTGGAAAGCTCGAACATATGCTTATAGATTGCCCAACATCCAAATAGGGTCATGATAGGGGCCGAGGCCCAACCTCCAGTTCAAAAGCTCCACCAGCACACCCAGCTTAGCAGGGGGCATCTACTAATGTGGGTGGTGGTCAGTGCCAAAATAGATTCTATGCCTTAGCATCTCGTCAGGAGCAACAGGTCTCCCTATATGTAGTCACTGGTATGTTAAGAGTATTCCAGCTTGATGTATATGCATTGTTAGATCCAGGGGCTACTTTATCTTTTGTGACACCCTATGTTGCCAGTAGTTTCGAAGTCAGTCCCGAAATCTTATCAGAACCCTTCCCAGTCTCTACTTCAGTCTGTGATTTAGTTATAGCTCAATGGGTATATAGAAATTGCCCTGTCATAGTCCTTTAGGAAGTCATCTCAACAGATTTAGTACAGTTAGCCATGAACAATTTTGATGTTATCTTTGGCATGGATTGGCTACATGCATGATATGCCGTAGTCAATTGTAGAACCCGTGCAGTAGAGTTCAGATTTCTGGGTGATCCAGTTCTAGAGTGGAAGGGTAGTTCAGCTGTGCTTGTAGGTCGCTTCATATCCTACCTTAAGGCCAGAAAGATAATTTCAAAAATTTGCATGTTCCACCTAGTTAGGGTTAAGGATGCTACATCCAAAACCCCAACTATCCAGTTAGTTCCTATAGTGTGTGTGTTTCCAGAGGATTTACTAGGAATCCCTCCCGAGCGGGAGATTGACTTTGTTATTGACCTCCTTCTCGATACGCAACCTATATCCATTCCTCCTAATAAAATTTCTCCAACTGAGCTAAATGAGTTGAAGGAGTAGTTAAAGGACCTTTTAGACAAGGGTTTCATCATACCTAGCAAATCCTCGTGGGGCGCACCAGTTCTCTTTGTATGCAAGAAGTATGGTTCTCTTTATATGTGCATTTATTATCGGCAATTGAACAAAGTTACCATCACGAACAGGTATCCTCTCCCCAGGATCGATGATTTATTTGACCAACTTCAGGGTGCTAAGTGCTTTTTGATGATAGACCTCAGATCCGGGTTGCATCAGCTTAGAGTTACAGAGTGATATTCTGAAGACAGCTTTCAGGACTTCATATGGTCATTATGAGTTTGTAGTTATATATTTTGGACTAATGAATTCTCTTTTAGCTTTTATGGATTCGATGAACAGGGTATTCAAGACATATTTGGATATGTTCGTGATTGTGTTCATAGATGACATTTTCATATACTCTTGGAGTGAGTAGGAGCATACCTCTCATTTGATAGTAGTACTACAAACTCTGAAGGATCGTCAGTTGTATGTTAAGTTCAGCAAATGTGACTTTTGGTTGAACTCAGTGGCATTTTTGGGTCATATGGTGTCAAATGAGGGCGTACAGGTGGACTCTCAAAAGATAGAAGCGCTGAAGAATTGGCCTAGATTGGTGAATCCTTTGGATATCAGGAGTTTCTTCATTTTAGCTGGTTATTATTGGAGATTTGTTGAGGGGTTTTCATCCATTGCAGCCCCGTTGACTGAATTGACTCAGAAGAAAGTGAAGTTTCAATGCTTGGAGGCTTGCGAGAAGAGCTTCCAAGAGTTGAAGACTCAAATCACCTCAGCACCCGTGTTGACACTACCTTAGGGTACTGATGGGTTTGTGGTATATTGTGATGCCTCGAGGATTGTCCTTGGTTGTGTGCTAATGCAACATGATAAGGTTATAACCTATGCTTCTAGGCAGCTGAAGGTTCATGAAAAGAACTATCTGACTCACGATCTCGAGTTGGCGGTGGTAGTATCTGCCTTGAAGATTTGGAGACACTATATATATGGGTCCATGTGGATGTGTTTACAGACCACAAAAGCCTACAATACGTTTTTACCCAAAATGATCTTAATCTACGCCAAAGGAGGTGGTTGGAGGTGTTGAAGGATTATGATATGAGTTTCCTTTATCATCCGGGCAAGGTTAATGTGGTGGAAGACGCTCTTAGCAGGCATTCTATGGAGAGTGTGTCCCATATGGACGGGGGAAGGAATGAATTAGCGAAGGATACACATCAGCTTACAAGGCTAGGAGTTTGTCTTGTTGACTCAACAAATGGTGGTGTCACTGTGCAAAATGGGTCAAAATCATCCTTAGTGACCGAATTTAAAGCTAGGAAAGATGAGGATCCTATTTTGGTAAAGTTGAAGGAAGCCATTCAAAATCAGAAGGTAGAAGTCTTCTCCAAAGGGGGAGATGGTGTGCTTCAATATCAGGGTCACTTGTGTGTTTCGGCTGTGGATGATTTGAGAGATCAGATGTTGCATGAGGCTCATGGTTCCAGATACTCTATACATCCAAGTGCAACCAATATGTACCATGACCTACGGGAAGTCTATTGGTGGAGTGACATGAATAAGGACATAGCAGAATTCGTGGCTAAGTGTCTGAATTGTCAAAAGGAGAAAGTGGAACATCAAAGACCTAGAGGTTTGCTTCAAGAAATTATTTTATCTCTACTTGGAAGTGGGAGGAGATCAATATGGACTTCATTACAGGTTGCCTCGCACTCGTCGACAATATGACTCTATTTGGGTGGTTATGGATAAGTTGACTAAGACAGCTCATTTCCTACCAATCAAAACTACTGATTTAGTAGAGGATTATGCTAAGTTGTATATTTGGGAGTTATTTCGGTTCCATGGAGTTCCCTTGTCCATCATGTCAGATAGAGGTACTCAATTTACCTCCCAGTTTTGGAGATCGTTTTAGAAGGGACTTGGTACTCAAGTCAAGCTTAGCACAACCTTTCACCCGTGAATAGATGGTCAGGTGGAGTGGACTATTCATACTCTGGAGGATATGTTGAGGTTCGACTTCATGGAGTGCCCTTGTCTANCCCGTGAATAGATGGTCAGGTGGAGTGGACTATTCATACTCTGGAGGATATGTTGAGAGCGTGCGTGATTGATTTCAAGGGTAGTTGGGACGATCACTTGCCTCTCATTGAGTTGCAAATGACAACAGCTACCATTCTAGCATTCAGATGCCTCTGTTTGAGGCTCTTTATGGGAGGAGGTGTAGATCACCTATTGGTTGGTTTGAGGTCAGTGAAGCTACATTGATAGGTCCATATTTGTTCATGAGGATATGGAGAAGGTTCAACTTATAAGGGAAAGGTTGAAAATAGCTCAGAGTCGCTAAAAGTCCTATACGAATGTGAGGAGGAGAGAACTTGAGTTTGAAGTTGATGATTGGGTGTTTCTGAAGGTATCTCCCATGAAGGGAATGATGAGATTCGGAAAGAAGGGGAATCTTAGTCCCCATTATGTTGGCTCGTACCGGATTGTGAGACATGTTGGCAGGGTGGCCTATGAGTTGGAGTTGCCCTCAGAATGAGCTTCGGTTCATCTAGTTTCCCATGCATCGCTCTTAAAGAAGTGTTTTGGTGATCCAACTCTAGTTGTTTCTGGTGGAGAGTGTAGGTGTGAAGGATAGCCTTAGCTATGAGGAGATTCTAATGAAAATACTTGATCGTCAGGTTCAGAAAGTAAGAAACAAAGAAGTAGCTTCAGTCAAGGTTTTATAGAGGAACTAGCATGTCTAGGGAGCTACGTGGGAAGCTAAGCAGATATGATGACTAGATACCCACATCTATTCCCTTCCGGCTTAGTTTTAGCTTGAGGTATCAGTTTCCCCCATCGTACTCTATTCAGTTTCATGTTCAGCTCATGTGCCCCAGTTTTCTTCATGTCAATGTATGTATGTATGATTCGGGAATTTATTTCTGTTATGTCGTTTAGCTTAGAGTTAGTCACTCCAATAGTTTTCAGCTTATATGTTTAGTATTTGAGTATGATGATTGCATTTCTCAACTTTTCAATATGATTTCCCACATTCAAGGATGAGTGTTCCCAAGGGGGAGATATTGTAATACCTTGAAATCCCTAAGATCAGACCTTGGAGTTGAAATGGAGAAAACAATGTTTTCTGCATCAGGTCACAGGATGAGTCGTCCAGTGACCCTTTGGGTGCACCATGAGTCGTTGAGTGACTCGTGGGGAGGAGGCTGGACTTGTTTGAGTTTTGGGGTTTAAGGCTGACCACGGGTGAGACCACGAGTCATCAGGTGGTCCGTGGTCAGGGTTGACTGAAGGGTGAAGAGATTGGACAGTGCATCTAACGACCAGTCACCATGAGATATCAGGCACACCACGAGTTGGGGTGCCCCTCGTTGTGATCAGTGTTGACAAGTTCCAGTGCAGGCAACGAGAAACAGACCACAAGTCGTGGTGAAGGGCACGAGTCGTCCAGTCCCTCATTGAGTCTAGCAGTGAGTATTTTCCTGTGAATTTGTTATGGGATTTTCTGTAATTCCTAAGTTACTAAGGCCTGTATTACATCGTTTTAAGCACAGAATAGTGTGTTTTAAGAGGGGCAAGTGAATTCTAAGCCCATTCACTTTCATGCATGAAAGTCTAGAAGCTCCTAAGGGTTATTAAGCCTAGATTCATCAAGTTCTTCCCCAATTCTCCTTTGGGCAATCAAGGGAGTTGTGAAATCAGATTTATACAGGTATATAGGGTTATGAATGTGTGTATTCATCCACACCCATGCCCAATCGCTCTTCAATTCATGAAATTCTAGTTGATGAATCTATGGGGTTTTCACCCAACGTGTGAATTCTCTAAGTATCAATCATGTTTATGATCTATGCATGTTTCTAAAGTTGAATTATGATTAATGGGCATATTTTACAATGTTTCATTATAAATTATGTTTTTAAGTCTTATAAATTATGTTTCTCATCCATAAAAGTTCATGAAGGTTGAGATCTATGATATATGTATTGCGGAATGGTGAGATGTATATGTAGAAATTTTGATTTCGAATTACCTATGTCGATGTTCATTTTTTGGATTGATCAAGTCTATGTCAAGCATGCTTAAGTATTAGGCAAGCCCATATGATCAAGTATGTTTCATGATTTATCTAAACTTCATGTTATTAGCTTACCACATGGATTTTGGAGTCTAGACTCCCATTATTTTTAGCTTGTGGTATGGTTTAACCCCAAGGCTCCTCATGTTATGATTTCAGATTTATGCAAGTATATTATGAGTCGGCTTCGTCAATTGACAATGGTTGAACATGGTTGAAAAATGATGGAGAGCATATGCATGTTTTTGGGAGTAGTGTCTAGCATCGAGTAGGCTAAGGGTCAGTTAACCCTACACCTCAGAACTACGCACCAAAGTAGGTATGTTCAAATTATTTGGGACCTCCCTTGTGAGCTTCCCCTGCCCCTAAGGGGCCTTTAGCTTGATATCTATATCATGGCAACATCCTTATCCCTGGCCAGGCTTTGGACGGCTCTGACCACTTGAGTGTGATAGTCAGGACCACGTAAGCTCTATCGTGGTAATGTTGGTTATATGACGAGTCTCCCATTTTTCCTCATGATTTCAGTTATGGACGCTCATCAGTCATGATATTATGATTTCAGCAGGTTTGACCCAATGATTTTTACTTATGATTATTAATTTCCAGCTTTGGGTCATTCGTTTCAGTTATGATATTTAGATCATGATTTTAGAAAATAGCATGCAAGCCCTACTCTCAGAATCTTATCGTGATTATATTTTCATGATATGCATGATTTTGCTTTTACTTACTTAGCCGTTTTACTTACCTTGCATACTCGGTACATTCCACGTACTGACCACATACTCTATGTTGTATCGTTTCATGATACAGGCTAGGATATTCAGGCTCAATCCTGCCATTAGCCAGACTCCCAGTATTAGCATCTTCTAGTCTCAGTCGGTGAGTCCTCATCTTCTGAGGGTCCTTATTTAGTTGTATTTGGCATTTCTAGTTTCAGACTATAGTGAGTTAGTTGGGATCTTGTCCCATCAACTCGTCAGTAGTAGAGGCTTTTTAGACACAACATGTATTCAGTATTCAGCCTTGTGTTATGTAATCATATGTTGTGATATTTTTAGATTCCTGCTATATTATATATGTTAGACTTTCGCTTGATTATGTTGATTTTAGATTTCATGTTCATGCCATGGGTCGATTGGGAGCCTCTCGAGGTTCCTTGTCCCCTATCTCGATCCGGGCCTATGTTCTGGTTGTGACATAAGGACAAGTAAACATTATCTTCTCTTGGTCCTTTGGTGCAATTGATATTTGGTTTTATCCAGAATAACCATCTAGGAAGCAATACCACCCTCTGCCTGCCAACCTATCCGACATTTGATCCATAAACGACATTGGGAAGTGATCTTTGAGTGTCCAAGTGTTCAACATCTGATAGTACATACAGACACGCCAACCCATGACGGATCTCAATGGAATCAACTTATTTCAATCATTTTCCACCACAGTTATGCCTCCTTTTTGGGGACACATTGCACCGGTCTCACCCATTTGTTGTCAGAGAATGGGTACATAACACTTGCATCCAGCTATTTAATTATCTCCTCTTTTACCACCTCTTGCATTGGTGGATTGAGTTCACGCTGGTGTCTCTTCTTGAGACACAATCTTCTTCCAGCTAAATTTTATGAGTACATAACCCTGGGGGAATCTCGATAATGCAAGCAATAATCCATCCAATTGCTCTCTTATACCTTTTCAACACGACAACTAGAGCTTCAACCTGCCATTCTAATATATCAACTGCCACGATGACTGGGAGTGTGTTGTTATCTCCCAAGAGCATATACTGCAGATGACTATGCAGTGCTTTCAACTCCAACATTAGTGGTTCTTCAATAGAGGGTTTTGTTGGAGGAGTGGGTCTATTCTTCAAACCTAAATCCAACTTCTTTGGAGCATAAGAATAAGACACCATCCCTACTAAAGCTTTCACTACCTCTTCGTACTCCTGAATATGATCATCAACAAAATTCATCATCACAGTAGCTAGAATGTCAACTGCATAGCTCTCTTCTCTATATGCTTCAACTATCCCTTCATCAATAATAGAGACTACATTCATGTATCTCGATTTTTTTATGGATTTGCAGACATTAAACCTTACCTCTTCGTTGTTCATTCTGAACTTCAACTCTCCACTCTCTATATCCACTAATGCTCTTTCAGTTGCTAAGAACGACCTACCAAGAATGATAGGGACTTCAAAGTCCACTTCGCCGTCCAAGAAAATGAAGTCTGTAGGGAATATAAAGTGCTCCACCTTAACTAGCACATCACTTAGAATACTAACAGGCCTGTTAGCTTATTGGTCTGCCATTAACAACCTCGTAGTAGTCGAATTGTAGGCTCCCAAGCCCAACTATTTGTAGGTAACCAACGACATCAAGTTAATGCTGGCACCGAAATCACATAGAGCTTTGGTGAAGTTGAAGGCTCCAATGGTGCATGAAATTGTGAATGCACTTGGATCTTCTTTTTTTGGAACCAGCAAACCTGAAGAGATCATGCTGCAATGATGAATGTTGTCCTCCGGTTCATAACTGACAGTCCTCTTTATTGTAACCAAGTCCTTCATGAACTTGGCATAACCTGACATCTGCTCGAGAGCTTCCACTAATGGGATATTTACTGACAACTGCTTCAACATAGAGACGAGTTTGTGGAATTTTCCATCTTCCACCTTCTTTTTCAACCTCTGAGGGAATGGAGGTGGAGGTCTTAGAATTTGAGTCAAAGGCTTAACAACCTCCTCTCCTTTTTCTTTACTTTCATCTCCCTAACTGCTCTCTGTCACTTTTAGCTCTACATGCTTAGCCGGTTTTAGCATCTCCACCTCATCTTTAGCTACAACCTCTATTTCTAAAGCTAACTCCTCAGTTGATTCTGCACCGATAGGAGTGGTCTGAAACAACTTCCTACCACTTCTTGTTGTAATAGCCATGCAGTGGCTATCCTTCCTCAGATTCTGCAATGCATCACTTGGCAAGGCTCCACTTTTCCTCTAATTAAGTGCTACTGACATTATCCCCATTTGGTACTCCAACTATTTAATGGCAATTGAGTGTGAGTCTACAAGCGTACTCATATTGGAGAGGTCACTCTTCATCTCAATAACTCTAGAGTAAGTACACTCAACTCTTTGCAGTACTTTGGGTAACATCTCTTCCATCTTTAAACTTCTTGCATCATTATTGCTCTACTCTCAGTTTCCATGGGGCACATATGGATTTTGTTACAGGGTTACCTCGCACTAGGCATAAATTCGACTCCATTTGGGTCATTATTGACAGGTTGATGAAATCAGCCCATTTTTTGCCATTCAGCACTACATTTTCAGCCGATGATTATGCTGAGTTATATGTTAAGGAGATAGTCTGACTGCATGGTATCCCAACATCTATTATTTAGGATAAAGGGACATAATTCACCACTAGATTCTGGCAGTCATTTCAGATATGTTTGGGGAAGCAGGTTAACTTGAGTATAGCTTTTCATCCCCATATAGATGGTCAGGCAGAACGCACCATATACATGCTCGAGGAAATGCTACGGGTGTGTGTGCTAGACTTTGAAGGGAGTTGGGATGAGCATCTACCCCTTATTGAAATTGTGTACAATAACACTTATCATTATGCTATTCAGATGGCACCTTATGAGGCTTTATATGGGTGAAAATATACGTTCCCCATAGGATGGTTTGAAGTAGGGGAATCAGGGTTGATCAGACCGGATATGATACATTAGTTAGAAGAGAAAGTGAAAGTTATCAGAGATTGTTTGCTAACAGCCCAAAGTCGTCAGAAGTCATATTCCGATGTTCATCATAGAGACTTGGAGTTGAATGTTGATGATTACGTATTTCTTTAAGTTTTGCCTATGAAGGGCGTGACGAGATTTGGCAGGAAGGGTAAGCTTAGCCCGAGATTCATTGGCCCATAACGGATCCTTCGAAGGGTAGGCCGAGTAGCTATGAGTTAGAACTGCCTTCAGAGCTAGAATTTGTTCATCCATTTTTCTTTGATGCAGTCATCGATTCTCCAGAGAGGTCACAATTGCCGCGAGCAAAGATATTAATGACAAGGAAGCCCAAAAGAACATTCATTCATTTCTTTCTTCCCCGTCGACCACGATGACTGAAACGACGCGGAAAAAGGTTAAATAATAAGAAAAGGTAAGATTCAAAAGAATTTACAAAAAAAGGATTCTTTTTAGTATTTTAGAAAGGGTCGGTTAGGTCACGTGTCAATACTATGAAAATGGATAGGAGACCTGTCTCGGGTTGCCCCGATTGAGGATGTTCAAGTCACTGAAGAATTGGCCTATGAAGAGATTCCAGTTTCTATACCAGATCGGCAGGTTCATAGAGTGTGAACTAAAGATGCAACCTCCGTTAAAGTCATATGGAGGAATAAAAATGTGGAGGAGATGACTTGGGAAGTTGAGGATGACATGAGGTCCAGATATCCTCACTTCTTTTTGGCTTGACCTAGACTATGTAGTTGAGGTGAGATTGTTGCTCAGTTATTATTTTATTGCTTATATTATCAGTATTATTTAGTTGTTCTCTTTTAAGTTATGGAGCTATATTGTATCATTGTTTGTAGCGTCCTGTGAAATGCCTATGTTGGACTTTTCGGCGTTTTAGGTTCCTGGATAGTCCATATTAAAAAGGAGACTCTACCGAAATTTTTCAATCCATGGTTAAAATAGTTAAGTCTCTTAATTTTAAAGTTACATTCGAGGACGATTGTTCCTAATGGGGAAATGATGTTATATCCCATAAGTTTCTACCATTTAACTAATGTGTGTGTATGTATGTTGAGAGTTTTGGGGTACGACACATACGAGAAAGAGCTCGGGGATGCATTTACGAGCATGGTGTCGAGCGAGCAGGAGGCTGGGGCCAGAGGCTGGGCGCCGTGTCGTGTTTCTAGCCCAGCGCCATAGCCGGTGCGTCGTGCCCGTGGCCTGGCGCGACGGGCGGCATTCCGCGCCCC
>JACEIK010004304.1:124440-137673 GCA_018107945.1 Datura stramonium
GCGCTTGTCCGATCTTTCCCCGGGTCTTTTTCTAGCATGTATGACATTCTAAAACTCTTAACCAACATGCGAATAGGCCATCTACATGTCAAGAATTTACAGGGTGTAACAGTCTAATAGTCCAAGGCTAACAAAATTGCAGACAACACTAACAAAAGGAAACAAGAATACCGCTTCAGCTGTATACAGTGTGAGAAATTCAAAAAGGGAGATGGAAAATCCCAAAATTAGGAAAGCTATATACATCAAGCTAGACCAAAACTCAGAATAAAAAATTGATAACTTCAGAAAAGAAAACTCAGAAGCCAGAAAGAAACAGATTTATGAGAGTTGAGAGTTGAGAGGGAGAGTTTGAAGAATGTGAACACATTGTAGAAAAAGTACAATACGAAGTAAGAAGAGTTAAAAACATGTACCGCCGAAGAATACACGTGTTGAAACATAGACACTAAAGAACAAAAGGGCAAAAGTCGTCGCTATGCAGCAGACATGTTACAACTACCAAAATTGCAGAAGAACATTATTTGAAACTACTAAATTACATTACAAAATAAATGGTGAAAATAGTCAGTGATGCACTCTATCTGCTAAGAGAGATACATGCCTCAGTTTCAAAAGAGAACATGCATGGCGGTACTCTAATACATGCAAACTAATTGCCGGAACTTCTTTCTTCAGTTTCTATCATGTATTAGAAATATGGATGTAGGTACCTTTTTCAAAAATGTGTGCAAATGAGATACAACCACTAACAATGACAAATTAAATATTTTTTTGATTTCAATAGTAGTTTACACAACAGGTAATGATTGTTTTTCTTTTCAAATAAAGTTACAAACTTAACATTTCACCAATCCCAGAAAGCAACACGAATATACAAAAGGGAACAAAAACTATCTGAGTTAACATCTAAACAAATATAAAGGATACTCAAGAATGAACTGACTACATTTAGCAATGTTATTGGACATTCTCATTCTGAAAATTTACTTTCATCAAATGTTAAAACATGGAAAAGAAAATGACAGTCGTTCATCAAGTTATAGTGGGAAAACAAACATTTTTCTTGCCTTCAAAATCTCTAAGCTCTAAAGTTTGAATATTTCCATTTTGAAATTATTAAGCAAATCTAGATGTTCAAAGAAGTAAAAGAAGGTAACAGTATTTCTGGTCCACTTTTTCAGGTTTTTATAATGAACTAAAGTTCATGCTAAAGTACAACATGGCGCCTAAGAAGTGATAAAGTTTGTGGTTTATATGAATTAAAGGAGTGAGCTCATGATTATTGGCATAAGAGAAAGCACCAAGTGTTTGAATACAATGTCCAAAAGGCGTGTGACAACTTAATTTGCCCAGAAATTTCATCCACATGGCCACTGCTCATTAATTTTGAGGCGGTTTTGGATAAATTATTGGTGATAGTTCAGATAGGAAACGTAAACATCCGATAGTTCAATTATAAAACTGAGAAAAAAGTGATACGTGTTTTTGATCATTATCCTTAGTAAAAGTTCAACAATTATGATGTTTAGAGAACGAATAACCAATTTAAACTACTAAGGCAGTGACCTCTAATCAATATGAAGATATAAAGCAAAAAATTTCAACCATCATACCAATTAACATATTGGTAAAGACTTCATGAATACCCTGCAGGCTGCAGGCATCAAACAGGACAGATAAAAAATTTGCAATTCAAGTGCATGCAGAAGAATAGATAGTTAGTTACCTGCAAACTGCCGGTACTTTTTCAAGTTCAATCTGACCAGTAATTGTCCAGATCTTCACTTGCTTCAACAATTTCATTCAGCATACACCTTTTCAATAATAGTTAAAAGAGACCCACTGTAATATCAATTTAGAATTTCATTACCAAATTGTGATATGCATTCTATTAAAAATACATTTAGGAGTTGTAAAATTTAGCAAGTCAAATTACAGTTTCCATTATTCAGTAGCAAAATAGAAGTAAATACTTTATAGCCTTAGTGTACTCCATATACTCAAAAGTTTGACATTGAAAATATTTTATCAGGAAAATACCTATGACATAAAAGAAAAGTTGTTCAATCCCAATTACAATTAATATCATTAGTGTGGATGTAACTTCATATTTTTTCACAAAAAGAAAAAAATTAAATCCAAGCAGCAATAATATGTACATGATCACAATTTCAATCCTCATCAACTTGTTCCAAACAAAGATTAAAAAAAATGTGTTCCACTTTTAACTTCCAAAAGTATCCGAACGATCTTTGTTCTTGCTTCTTCTGAGTAACCATCATGCTACCTCCAATACTGATAAAACTCAATTAGTTCACTGACTTATATTGTTTCTCATCTATAACTTACCCATAAATGAGTCAATGTCAAATGGTAAGATAAAAAAGAGTAATGCATACTCTTATAGTTCAATGTCTATATTTCATTGTTAGATTAGACATTTCTGTATCAAGTGATATATGAAGTTTATTTATATAAGTCTAAATTTTGTAATCTTTAACATTTAATTTATTCCTAAAATACACATACCTATACTGTATAACATAAAATATAAATAACAACCATTTAACATTATAACAAAGCATATAACATTAGAACAAAAGAGTGTTTAAATTACCTCTCAGAGTGGAAGCAGTGTACTCTTCTCCCATCTTGAACAAGTTTCAGTTTTCAAGAACTTGCAACTAAATGAATCACAAATATTCGACATGGAAATTAACAACAACAATGTATATCTTGCAAGTCAGAGACACAAAAAGAAATAAGCACTGTTAGTTTCATCTAGCAAGAAATCATTGGTTTACCAACAAAATTAACTAAATAAATGAATAAGTAATTTTAATTTTCTATTGATGTCATTTTATGATCTGGGATCACAAGAAATCAAAATGGTTCCCGTCAACAACGCCTGAGAAGGATCAATTGCAATATTGAGACTTAAATCTACATTTTTAATGGGAAAAAGAGGAGGAGACCATGTCACAGTAGCAAAAGAACTTGCCCTCGAATCACATACCATCGAAGATTTACCAAGCCACGAGAATGAATTATCATCATTGCGTCGATCTTTGAAATCAATTTAAAATATACATGTAGAAAATTCAATAAAAAACTACTTCTTCGAAAAGCTCAAGATGTCCATAGTTGTTAAAAACTAGAAAAACGAAGAGTATCCACATAGAAGAAATTTAAATATCAAAAAATCAAAAAGAAGAAGACGAGAGAGGCAATGAAATAAGGAAAAGAAATAAAAATCCTTTTGTAATATTATGCCATTAAAAATTTCCATCCATACATTAAGTATTTAAGTTTCTATATAATTCCATTTACAAATAAGCTATAAATTGGTAACACCCATCATTATTTGATTTTATAACTTCAGCAGAAACAACTGTACAAAATATTGATATTTATAAATTGCAGGCAAGACCCAAAAGTTCTCTTCCTGAGAAGTTAAAAGCTACAGTTGGTATAACAATTGTCCGAAATCGAAATATACTAATTTAGAAATTGTCTATCAGTATAAATTAATACATGCACAGTTGAAAAAAATAGGAAAAAATTAAAGGAGATCAATTGTTTGCTCCTCTACAACAAAGAATCTGAAGAGTCTGTGTTGAAATTCAAAAAAGAACACAAAAAAATTAATAACATAAAATATACAAAGACGCAAGAAGAGAACAATGAATAAAAAGAAAAGAAAAAGAAGAAGTCGAAGAACCCACCAGAAGGAGAAGAAGAGCCAACCGAGTGAATGGGAAGAAGAAGCATAGAGAGAGAGAGAGTGAAATACACAAGTAAAATGCACGACAAAATTTAATTAGAAGAGCTAAAGTTTAAAGTGGATTTGTCCATAAGTAACACGTGGAATCATAGTAGAATAGGAGAGTTAAGCAGTTGCCCTTACTTTGATTTTATCTACTTAAATGCCCTTCGTCGTACCTCATCCACACTTATCTAACAAAATTTCAAGTAGATTTGTCCATAAGTAACACGTAGAATCATAGTAGAATAGAAGAGTTAAGCAATTACCCTTACTTTGATTTTATTTACTTAAATACACTTCGTCATACTTCACCCACACTTCTTATATAGTTAAATTAAATAATAGAGGGACAAAAGAAATATATAAGGCAACAAAGGGTCGTAGGAAATAAATTCATATTCTTGAAATTACAAATCAATTTTCGAGGAAAAAAGCGAAGCCCAAATACAGATGCCTTGGTACGAAAATCCAAGAAAACTCGAGCAGTAACGCTTCTGTGGAGGGCAGGAGCAGTGAGCAGTGAGCACGCATAAACAGTGTGTGTGTGAAAATGGGAAGATGTCTTCTTTCATCCACAGTTTCTTCTTTTAGAATTTGTCAGTTACCCAGAATTCTTCTTCCTTGTAATCTCCCTAAATTGGCATTTTCTAAAAGTTGTAGCACACATTCCAAGTTTTTTCAACACGGGTTTTGTACAAGTTTCTCCACTGGAGCCAAAATCAGCGCTGCTTTATCGGAGGTGGGTAACAAGAAAGAGTACTCAAAGATTGGTGCTGACTCAACTGGAAGTATCCCCTCCAGTGAGCTACTCCAAGTGGTTGAAGCTGCTGCCAGGACTGGTGCTCAGGTTTGGCCCCCTCCTTAAATTAGTCTCTCTGTTTCTCGTTTTATTTCTATGTTCTTGGCAAATTTCTGCTTAAAGATTGAATTTTGAGTTCTTGCTTACAAATTGCAACTTTCTGCTGGTGCATTGGATGATACATTGAGTTAGGATACCCTTCATTCCTGATCTATATATAGGAATGTGTGTGTGACTGTATGTAACACACTGTTTCTTTTTCCCTTTCTTTTTGTTTTGAATATAAAGGACTACCTGTGCAGGAAAGAGGTTTCATACCTTCATTCAAGTTCAATTCAACTCTTTGCTTGTTGGGTGTCAGTGTACCTAAAATCCTTCTATTAGGACCCCTTGACAAATAAGCTGAAAATTCACTTAGATAAATCTGTTAACAAAGCCTTCTCATGAACTACTTGCCAGACAGGATTTGCAAGGTCCAAAAGCAGGTTCCATATTGACCACTGCTGCATTTCACGAGGACTTCTTTTCCTCAGAATTCTATTCCATTCCTCTTTCATAGGCAATTTTGCCTTTTGCTATGTATAATAAAAGTGGTAAAACTTTGGATATGACAATTATCATTTCAAATCTTAAGGATTTGGACTGAAATATTTATCTTTGATGAGGTATGTCAGGTGACCATGAACGAGTCATCCAAAAGGGCCTTGAGAAATTAAGGTTTACCGTTTATTCTTAAAGCGAGGCAATCTCATAAGAACAGGGAATAGCAAAGACATATGAGGTCAATGCTGAAAGAAAGAAAACTGGTTCTCTCCAAGTTGAAGTGTCCCTAGGGTATTAATGCTTTGGGTAAAAGAGATGTTCGAAAAATTGGTCAAAAGATTAGCGTGGCTCTGATTCTTTAGAAAAAGCAGTTCTGATGAAGAGAAAAAAAAAAAAAAAAAAAGAAAAGCAGTTCTGACGATGATCTTCAGTGCACTTGAAAGTCATCCTCATTGTCAGTTATAGTAATTTTTGTTTTTTGATAAAGGTAATAGTGTATTCCTCAGCATTAAAGACATGCTAGAGACCTCCAAAAAGTATTCCTCGACACTAAGAAAAGAGAAACAAAGTAACCTATAAAATCACAAAGAGCCTAAAAAATCTAATAACTGTTCAGCTCTCTCTATACCTTTTTATTTACACCAAAAATATAGTGCTGTAATGCATTTCTCTTTAATTTTCTGGATGGCAATAGCAGTGTCAAAGCATCTATTGTTTCTTTCTCTCCAGATTGTCCATCATATATGAGGTGGTATTATGCTCCACCACTTCTTCTAGCTTTTGCTCCCACCTCTCCATATCCAACAGCTAAGAAGGTCAAGGTCTGATGTATGTAGAAGACAGATGAATAGGTCAGAGATAGGAATTGAAGTGCATTACTTGAAGGAAGTTGTGGAATGCCTGAGGATGTCTTTCAAATATTCTGTCACATAGTTGAAAGAATTTGGAGAAGGTCTGAATAGATTTTTCAAGCTGACTTGGGGTCAGGATAAGAGCTAACTTATGGATATTGGCAATTGAGAAGGGAAGTGACCTACAGGCTGGAGCTGAAAGAGAAACCTGGAGAAGAGAACCCATTACTCTACATTGAAGTGTGTGTCATATTTTCACCATTCACCACACATTGTATTATTATTGCTTTTACTAATTTGATTGCCAGGAAAAGGAAATACCTGTTGGGGGGTGGGGGCTAGGATGAGGTTGATAACTGGTAAGTTTAGTAACCAATCAGAAGAAAAAAGCTATGTATAAGTGTTACGTTGTCATTTATTAGTAGTTATCAAAAGATCTTATTTAATAGTATGTACTGTACTCATTATGGTTTCTTTGGACTTCCTCTACTTCTTGATAGCTTTCCCGTGAGATTATTGATCTTTTATCTTTTATTTTTTAAGAGCTTTTCCATTTTTTATAACTGTGATATTCGGGCCA
This sequence comes from Datura stramonium, assembly GCA_018107945.1. NCBI lineage: Eukaryota > Viridiplantae > Streptophyta > Magnoliopsida > Solanales > Solanaceae > Datura > Datura stramonium. Next base: position 130,983 of record JACEIK010004304.1, read on the forward strand.
GTTTGCATGTCTCTCAACTAATTCTACGGGGTGTCTGCTACTTCCCGCTAGCACTAGCACAAGTACCTGATAACTCTATCCACCAAGACTTGGACAAATGAGAAGAAATCACCTAGTATTTTTTTCTCCATTGGAATTTGAACGTGAGATCTCATGGTTCTCATCCCACTTCATTGACCACTAAGCCACACCCTTGGGTGCATCTGTGTTCCAATTCTCTTTTACCTTCTTTTTGCTCCCTTTTCTGCTAACCTTTTCTCTTGGCCGCAACCATCATATTGCTTGTGCTTTCTGAGTTATCTTCTGTCTTCTCTTCTTGTGCATTGAGATTATAGTGCTGACTATGGTCATGCAATATTGATGTTTTACCATTCTTTCTAATTTCTATGGACAAGTAAAGGATCCTGCAATTTCTTCTTTCATTACTTTTCTATCTCCCAACTGCATCTACTAGCCTAGGCTCTTTCTGGCTCCTTATCTATTACTTCAGTGCTAATTTTTTTTCATTTCATTTTAGGTTGTAATGGATGCTGTGAATAAGCCTCGGAATGTTACCTATAAAGGGCTCACCGACCTAGTGACCGAGTAAGACCTTCTGTCTCTTTTCTTCTATGCTGATGTGTCAGGTGGGTTTATAAGGCCGTCAAAGAATATTCTCTTTTCTTTTTTATTTATGCTTCAATTGAAATCGTTTAATTCTTTATTAGACTCTAGCAAATATTCTCTGACTTCCCTTTCCATCATTATGTGATCATTGGTAACTGCTCTGTGATATTTTTTTTCTTTCTGGAAGAACATTCCCCCCCTTCTCTTAAGACAATTGCTTGAATTTAACACTAAAACTCGACAATGCCTTCTTGTTAGTGAGTATGTACTGCCTCACTTTATCGGTTGACTTGATGCTTTCACAATTTGATGATCTTATATGAGCTAACTTTTACTTGCTCCTTAGGTTATAATATTCATTTTATTTCTTTATGCATAGACCTTCATCATGTTGTCTCAGTGGTTGATGTGTTGGTTTAAACTATTGCAGCACAGATAAAAGTAGTGAAGTTGCCATCCTTGAAGTCGTGACGAAGAATTTTCCAGATCATTTAATTCTTGGGGAGGAAGGAGGAATTATTGGGGACTCGTCATCTGATTATCTTTGGTGCATTGACCCTTTAGGTTTGTTCTACGGATCTCAAACTTCACAGCAACGAAAGTAGCTAGGCATGTAGCCAAACTCTCTATTTCGGTCAGAAACTTGTGCAGGTTCCTACAAGTAGTTCCAAGTGGTTATAACTTGTAGTTGTCAGACTGTTTTAGTTTGAAAGTGTTACATTTAACTACTTCTGGTTTAACAAATACACAAGTTCATTAACCTAAATACTAGACAGCTATATACTAGCAGATTTTAAACACGCAAAGGCACATAATTGCAAAAGTAATATATTGATGAAGATTGAGCATTAATTCACAAACATTTATAATGAAGTTGAGCTGACATTAACTTCATATTGATTGAGAATTGGAAATGGGTGGAATGAATAATGGAGTAAAATAACAAGTACTGATAAGAAAAGGAAAGAAAATAACTAAATAGCTAAGAGAAAATCTTGTGGTAGCTAGTCTAGTGTTTCTGACTTCACTTAATTGCTTTGTTTGAACCTCTATTATCTTCGTGATCTTACTGATAATGTGATCTATGTTGGAGTTCATAATTATTCAGGGGTACATTCCTATGTCAAGTGAAGCTAGCCTTCTTAACTAATAACCTATATATCAATGCTTATTAAGATAAGGAGGACACAATGAGTTCAGCTCATTTTCATGCCTATGGTTCAAAGTATAACCCTATTCTACAAAACGTACCAAATTCATCTATTTGATTAATATAGATCACAGGCTTTTCAATCCTCATTCTGAATTAAGAATTTTTTCCAAGTTCCCTTAATATCTAAAAAGGATCTAATTGGTGGTCAATCCATTAAAAGCATTAAATACAAGATTGCACAAACAACTCATTTGTTAGTAATAAAGACCAAGAAAGATAGTAATCAATCCAAACTACATGATAAGATTCATCCCAGTGTTCAGGGAAGCGTGAAGCAGAAAAAGCGACAAGGCCCTGCTTCGCTTAAAGCGTGAAGCGTGAAGCGAAGCACTCACTTCATTGAAGTGAAACATAATTTTAAAGAAAAAGACCAAAATAAATTGAGACAATATATATTAGCAAAGGTTCAAATTAAAAGCTAAAAAGTTAATATCACAAAATACAATAAGACAAACAAAATCAAAGTCACTAATGGTTCAACAACTATTTCTTGTTCGTTTAAAGCTCTACTTCTATAAGATTGTCAAAATCTTGTATTTCTCCCTTATCATTATATTGCTCATCATCTTCTTCAACTCCATCATCATCTTCCTCAACTTCATCAACTAGGCGTGTAGCTACTTCTTCCCCCCTCCTATGTAAGCTTGAAGTACTCCCCCTTAAACCATTAATGGTTCTCCTCAACTCCATTTGCCTCCGCAGCAACACCCCAAGTGAAATCAGAATCTCCCTCAAAAATTACTTCATCTTCGTCATTCTCAATTCCAGTTAGCCATTCATTGGCATCATCAATATTTTCCAATTGAATTGGATCAATTTCATTGCGGGTGTTGTAACGACGCTTTAATGTCCTATTGTATTTTATGAACACCAAGTCATTGAGGCGCTTTAAGGTTAGTCTATTCATCTTCTTTGTATGAATCTGCAAAGAAATATTAGCAAGTAATTTGTATGAATTAAGACAATTGAGATATAATTTAGTTATCTAATAAACCAAATCTTTCCTCTAATTTCTTACATGTTCAAACGCCCTCCAGTTTCTCTCACACCCGGATGAGCTACAAGTTAGACTTAAAACTTTGATGGCGAACTTTTCTACCTTTGGAGTTTTTGAACCATAAAGCCTCCACCATTCAACTATTAAAGTAGAACAACGATTCAAAAATTGGCAAGTATAAAGAAATAGCTTAAAAGTTAAAGTTATAACGAAACATAGAAGCACACGTTTGCCTGGTGACTTCTTCGTTCTTTGTCTAATAGCTGTTGGTATTCCAAAAGGTCCATCAGCACTCCTATAAGCACTATCTGATCCATTATTGAATCTTGCACATCTTCATCAACTACCAACTTACCAATGCATTCATGGAATCCGAACCACATTTCCCCATCTAGTAAATCCATATCATTGTTATCATAAAAGAGTGATGGGTTCAAAATATTACCAGCTGCATGCAAAGGTCGATGGAGTTGATCCTTCCACCTTCTATCAATGATCTCAAAGACTTTTGCATATTTATGCTCGTCAGTAAATACTTTTTGAATAGCCTCCTTAGCCTTGTCCATTGCTTCGTAAAGGTATCCGGTTGATGGATTTTGCTCACCGTCCACCAAATGAAGAACTTTAATCAAGGGACCACCAATTTTAAGAGCATGAATAACATTATTCCAAAAGTTATAAGAAAGCATTATGTGTGCAACTTCTTTTCCCACCATTCCTTTCGCAAATTTACTGTTGTTCCATTCTTCCGAAATGAACAAGCTTCTCAAAATATTCTTTTGTGTGTGTATACTATGCAAGGTCAAAAAAGCAGTAGCAAATCTAGTCTTGCCATGTTTCACCAAGTTTCTTTGTTTAGTGAATCTCCTCATCAAATTCAACAACAAAGACCTTTGAACAATGTAAGAATGTACCTTAACTGCCTTAGTGAAAACACCTGTGAAGCGTCTTTCTTTGAAAATGTCCTCGAATATCAAGTTTCCACAATGAGCTGCACATGGAGTCCAATATATGTGCGGGACACTCCTTTCAACATATCACCTGCTTTAACATTTTCAGCTGCATTATCTGTAACTTGAACAAAATTTTGTGTTCCAATCTTCTCTATTGTGTTTTGAAACAAGGAGAACATTTTGATGGCATCAACAGACGAGTCGCTCGCATCAATGGATTCAAGAAATAAACTTCCTTTTGGAGAGTTCACTAACACATTGATGATCATTTTTCCGGTTCTTGCGGTCCACTTATCCATCATAATGGAACATCCGAACTTGTTCCTTTCTACCGAATGATCCTCTACAATTTTTTTTGTCTCTTCCACTTCTTTAGTTAGATAGGTGACACTAACTTCATGATAAGTGGGAGGCTTAATTCCTGGACCACATTGGCCTATGACCTCAATAAAGGCTCTAAAAGTGTCAGTATAATTGACACCATTGAGGGGGAGCCCTGCATCGTACAACCATCATTAAAAGGTCGCAACTGCATGATCCCTCAAAAGTCCCTTGGCAGTCCTTACACTATCTCCGGGCTTCTCTGGAAAGTAATAGTCTAAAGGACCTTTCCTACCAATTGAACCATAACTTGAAGAAATTGATGCATTCTGTGAATGTTTTTGTGATTTTGAAGGAAGTGACAAGTCAACAGCTTCACCTTCTTTCGTTTCTTCATCATCATCGTCAAAGTTAGTCACATCTGGTTGATGTAACATTTGACATTTTAGATCCTTTTTTCTTCAACATATTTTTTTATTTCTTCCCTCACAACCTCCGGGCATTTTGTACACCGTGAGATGTCCCTAGAAGTACCAATAAGATGATATTTGTGACGAAAGATACATCCTTTAGTTATCTTGTCACAAAAGAGACATATAACTGCGTTCCTATTGGTCTCATTTAATTTTTTCCCATAGTTTTAAGCCGGGTCACCCATTTTTAATAGCTATTATGATTAAAGAAAAAACTCTCAGCATAATAGCAGAAAAAATAAAAAGAAAAACCAGCTCAAAAATAGGTTAAAGAAAGCAATAATTCTCTCAGTGTACGTTAGCGTGGTGCTAACTTGCGCACTTGCCCGAGTATGAGGAGGGGATGACCTCGACGGACTGTCACAAAGCCGCCAGTGATTGAGTTGAATGTTCGCGGCAAAAAAGAGGAAGGTTCTAAAGCAGGGAAACAACCAGTGGCTGGAAGTAAGGCCATTCCAGTAACCTCAACTTCTGGTAGTGGGGATACAGGTGCTAAGATGTATACTCCGGAGAGCTTACTGTTGGGAATCGCTAGTACGAGTTTGGGGGGTAACCCTAAATCTGGAAGTAAGATGAATGAAGGAGTTCCGGTACCTAGCGATGCTGACTGTAAGGCGAAACGGCAATTAAACATACCTGCGCCGTCTGTGTGATACCGTGGAACAGTCTATTTAGTAGTAACAAATTTGCGGATAAAGGAATGGACCTTAATTTTGTTGCTCTGGTGATAAAGGATGGGGTCATGGTTGCTTAACTACAAGCTGATGAAATAGAAAAGGAGAATGAAAAGTGGAGGAAAGCTGTGATTCTGTATGTTGTGGGTGATTCACCTTCAATAGGCTCGTTGGAAAGGTTTATTGCGGCGCAGTGGAATTTTGCAAGTAAACCTCGTATCTTCTATCATAATGAAGGTTATTTTGTGGTTTTGTTCAATTCCATTGAGGATAAGAATGAAGTATTGTATTCTGGCCCTCATTCCTTGAATAATCGACCTATTATACTGAAGACATGGATGGCTGATTTTGATTTCCAGGCAGAGGTGCTGACGACTGTTCCCATATGGGTAAGGCTGCCTAACTTACCATTGAATTGTTGGGGGAAAGGTTCCTTGAGTCGAATTGGTAGTACATTAGGGAACCCACTATATGTTGATGAATGTACGACGAAGCTGGACAGGATTTCTTATGCTAGACTACTAGTTGAAATGAATGTTACTCAACCACTGCCCAGAATGGTAGCTGTTCTGGATCCTAATGGACGTCAGTTTGAGCAAAAGTTAGAATATGATTGGGTGCCTGAGTATTGCAATATTTGTCTTATGGTGGGACATAAATGCAAGGAGAAGAAGCCAGTGAATGAAATGAAGAAGGCTCCTCCACAAGTGAAGAAGGTTTGGCGTGGTAAACAGGTGGATGGACAGCCTAAAGAAGTTCCTCCAGTTAAGGAGGTATCAGTTGCTGATCTGGAATCTTTTCCTATGTTAAGCTCTCCTTTGAATAGTAATGAAAAAGCCTCAGATTGGATTGAAGCTAGAGGAAGGTCTGTTGCAAAGTTAGAGCTATGGAGATGGAACAGTCCATTATATCGAAGAATGATTTTAGTATGTTGGAATCTGTTCAGCTGATGCCACAAAATGTTTCTATACAGGTACCTGGGCATAGCAGGGGTAAGGATGATGGGAGTGATTTCCCAAATAAAGCATGAAGGTAGTGACCTGGAATATTAGAGGAATAAATAAAGTTTATAAGCAGCTAGAGCTTAAAAACTTTATCAATAAACATCATATTAGTATTATTGCTGTTATTGAACATAGAGTCCAAGAGAGTCTTGCAACAAGGATAATCAAGAAAATCACAAATTCATGGAACTGGTGTGCTAACTATGGTTCAAATGTGAAGGGTAAAATATGGATGTTATGGAATCCGGACCAGGTGATTTTTGTTCCTAGCCAGATGGATCAACTGTTTATACATGGGGAATTGGAGATTTGTAATGTGAATATTACAGTTGCTTTCACTGCCATTTATGGGCTACATACTATTCAAGATAGAGCGTTCCTTTGGATGGAATTGAGGACTATAGCTGCAGGGATTAGCAGACCATGGATACTTATGGGGGACTTTAATAC
>JACEIK010004305.1:16697-27679 GCA_018107945.1 Datura stramonium
AATAACAATTTCATAGATTCTTTAAATGTGTAAAATCCCAAATGACTTTTCCCTCTGTATCTTTTGCTGAATTCTACTGTTTATAAACATCCCATTTTACTTCTGTGAGAAAAAAAATATTCAATTTTTTCACTAAAACTTTGGTTAGCAGACACTTTTTCCTAAAAAAAGAAAAGGACATAAGTTGAAAAGGAACATTTTGAGCTGTAAATTGGCTACGTAATAAAGTGTAATTCTATAAAGTTAATGGGAAGGTTTCTATAGTTATAACAAATATCAAGGACTTTTTCAGTCATTAGTGAAACTTTCAAGATTATAAACTTTTGAGTACCTAAAAGCTAGCAAACACAACTTAGATATATTATTATTTATCAAATCACTCAATAAGAAGGAAATAGCGGGAGTTTAGTGCACCTGGATAGTCTAGGTATGACTGATAAATTAGTTGTTTTCAAATTCAAAAACGTGTTATTCTTTTGGAATAAACTAAAAATGAATATGTGTCATATAGACTCGGACAAAAGGAGTACTATTATTATTTTATTTTTTTTACGTTTGGGTTTTTTTTTTTTAATAACCATGATGTGCGGGTTAGCTTTCATGCACCTCGACTAATTCTGCTGGATACATGTTACCTTCCATCAACAATAGGTACCAGGTAACTCTATTGGGATTTGAATCTGAGACCTCATATGGTTCCTAATTCACTTCATTGACCACTAAGCCACACCCTTAGTTGTGTTTGGCAGAGTTTTTGATGTAGCAATTTTCGAGATTCGACGGTACTTTCTAGTGGTTTCTGGTTGATTAATCTTTCTCTTTTCACAGTTCTCGTAAAACCTAACTGCCAGAGCTTGTTTGATATTTGACGAAGATAAAAAATGTCTACTTTTCACAAACTTAGAGGATTAGAGCTTCTCCGAAAGTAACTTAAGGGATCAGTTTGCATCTATTCCCAAACATATGGGACCATTTTTCAAAGCTTTTTGTAGTTTTAACAAATTACAAGGACTTCATCTGTCATTTGTGAAACTTCCAAGATTATAAACTTGATGAGGAACTAAAGGCCAACCTACACTATTTTGATTTCTCATTCTTGTGAGCATTAGTCCAAAAAAAATCTTAATGGCAGAAGCATTTGTCTCCTTTCTCATTGAGAGGGTTGAAGGAGTATTGAAGCTAAACAAAGGCACCCTTTTATATGGTGCCAAAAATTATGTGAAAGATCTCCAAACAGAACTCAAGAAAATGAAGCAGTTACTCAAAGATGCTGAAGAGAAACAAAAGGAAAACAAAAAATTAAGTGAAATGATTGAGAACATTCGAAGGGTTGCCTTCAAGATCGATGATGAAGTGGAAAATTACGCCTTTGAGGTGGCGAAAAGCCGGAAAATCTGGATCAAAGGAGTTATGGCACACTACAAGAGAGTTGTTCATGGTAGGCAAAAGAAGTTTCAGTTGAAGATGGTTGCATTTAAAGGTAATGTGAAGTGGTTCTCAAGGAGTTTGGAACTTCATGGTGTGAAGAAGATGATAGTGCACGAAAAAGATAAGGGTAAAAACATTACTGGCTTAGACAGATCGGAAGAAATTACAACTACGGTTAAGAATATGGAGAGTGAGTTTGAAGGTTTTAAAGGCATGAAAGAAGAAAAGAAGAGTGAGATTGAGAAGTCAAAGTTTGTAAGTATCTATATGTTTGATAAAAATATGGTGATGGAGAAAACAAAGGGGTTGGATCAAAGTTTTGAAAGAATTTAAAGTTAGTATCTATTTGTTGCTTTCTAGTTATTTCTTGACTATATTTTGATGTTGCATGGCAAATAGTAGACTATTTGTTGACTGTATTTTCAGGAATTTAGAGTTTGTTGCTTATTGTAAAGTTAGTATCTATCTTAGGACTTAAATATGTATTAGTTGTTTTTGAACTTTATTTGTGATGTTGAATAGTATGGACTAAGATTTGCATCAATAACTGATTCCACAGCTCGAATTCATAACACCTATAAGTTATACGGAGACAACTTTACCGTTGCTCTCCCTTTCGGAGCAATCTAGACAGTAATTCATGAAAAAGTTCTATGATCTTGTGATCCCTAGTCACTAGCCAAAATGCAATGTTTATAGTTCAAATCCTTTTTCATCAAAAGAACAATATAATGATGTTCTTAAGGTATTGCATCTTTGCAAAGAAATGTCATTCTAGACTTCTACCAACCATAAACTCCATGCTTTATTCCCAAAGAACCCAAATAAATGAGTTTTTACGAGGATACCATGCACCTCCCACCAGCAACAGGTATACTGGCAACTTTAAGTTGGTATTTTAGTTTTCTCTTCGCGAAAAATGCCAACTTATTGTTGCAGTGGTAAAGGATTAAGAAGTAATATACCCAAATGTACGAAACAATCAACATTGCAAACATGCTTTTCCAACATATATTCATATGCAATTTCACCAACTGGTAGAACATAAGTTCTTTTGACTGTTAACATCAGTTCTTTTCGAAAATAAAATGAAAATAGTGCTTCTTGATTGAGCGCGGTCAGCATCATCAGTGAGAAGGAATCTTACATCTGTGTTAACACCAGCTGTTCTTTTCCAAAAACAACAAAATAGTGTTTCTTGATTTACCTATATATATATATATGTGAACAATCGAGGGGGTCTGCATTTATCAGGTGAGAAGGAATCGTCATCAGCGTCTACTTCCTAGCTCCTGCAAAGTTAAAGATGTCTGATTAAATATAAAGATCGAATGAAGTAGTTCACGATCAGCAAGCATTTTGAAGTGAAACACACACATGAATCGCTTCAGTTACTTTATTCTACAACAAATGGAGTACCTAATAAACATTTCAATGTACTGAAGGCTGATAGGTAGAACTGTAAAGGAAGCAATATACTTGTTAAATAATTTCATCAATTGGCAGATTGATTCTGGTTATGAGAAGATATAAAGGGCAGGAAGAGATGTGTGTATGCGTGTGTGTGTGCGTAGGGGGAAAGGAAAGAAAAGGAAGCAACTAAATGGATATTATGAAGCGAATTAGATCTTCAATGAAAATACAGACAGGGAAACACCCGAAAATTATTAATGTATTGAATAATATATTTAAGTGAGTACTTGCATGGGTGTATTTGATGCACTTATGGTGCATAGTAGATAATACATATCATAAAGCTCTAGAGAAGTACTCAGGTCAATATGCGCATGAAAATAGTAGGCAGACTTCACTGCAGGCGTGTATAAGAAAGAGAGGTAAAAATTGAACTGACTCTTCAAAGGTTGATGTCTCGACAAAGTTTACTTCCACAGCAGCACTTGAAAGCTTTCACTGGATGACTATGATCATTGAAGTCAATACCATAATCCTGCAATGTTTCAGATCTATAATGATTCTTCCTGAATATAAGTCAACAACAAGTTAAAGAGAAATTACACTTATCTTTGCCTTAACTCATGCTTCCTGTACATTAAAATGAGAAAGTTCTATGTCATAGTATTAAAACATAGATGGGGGCATTACCCAAGTTAACTCTTCTAAAGCATTAACTTTCCTGTTAGTGAAAAAAGCGACCTGCGGTGACATTAAAAAAAGATGCTTGATGTAGATATTCCACGCATTTCTAGATAACAGAGGGATACATCAAAAAGCATGAAAAGAAGATAGATAACAAATACATGATAGTAGTGATGATCTGGAGTCTCTACTTCAACTGGGATCTCAATCAAGTTAGCTTCATAACATCTGACGAAGAGAATTACAATGTGGTTAATTTCAGTCCACACTGGGAAGAGAAAAAGAAACAACACACTTTTCTTCAATGTAAATGTGATTCTTAGAAACAATAAATGCAAAGAATGAGCTGTTTAATCAAGCAAAGAAGAATAATGGGAACTTGTAATGGTGCTCAACTGGTGGTTCATTTCATGCCAAATTTACTTCATAAAGAAAGCCATAAGAAAAGGGATCAATTGCTTATTATATCTCTATATGCCAGATATGATGTTGCATCTAACGTTTACCTATCACTTTTCAAAATTGTGACCAAAGTAATAGAAACAAAGAACAGACCCACTGAAAGAATGAGGGAAAAAAATATTAATTCCAAGCATCAAGAGACAAAGGGTACCACCATTCATTGCTGTGAGAGGAATTATTTTCAAAGTGAGACACAGAAGGAGATAAACTGCAAAGAGTACAATACTTTGTGAAGTTACACCATGCATTTAGATGGAGATATAGGGGATAGAGCAGTGAGGAGGTGCAGGGAAGAATAGAGAAGTGATGCAAGAAGTAAATATGATTACATTGTTATCTTTAATGCATGATACTGTACACATTCTCATTACTCGTGATATATTTATTACCTAACGTCATAATCAAAATGTGTGCAAGTATAAATTTTATTGAGGACTTCTGGAGCATTTTACTTTCCTAGAGGCATAACTGGTGAACATGATATTATTTATTACCTTCCTGGTCATGTTGTTTCTTTAATATGTAACAGCTGGGGGACATGAATATCACAAATATTATCTACTTTGCAGAAAAAGTGTACAAACCACCAATTACCAGATAAAAGTAAGAGGAGAGAAGAAGAAAGGCAACTACGAAGAGGAAAGGACGAGAGTTACAGCCTAACCTATGATTAATGAACCTTGCAACATTGCCATAGGAAGTTGCATCCAAACAGAGTGCCTCTTCATCCTTCAGCACACCTTCCGAACCCCAGTCTGCATCTAGCAAAACTGGATATGTGTGTCTCTCATCAGCAGTTTGTGTGTTTCGCTCATACAACTCCGTGTTGGTCACTATTTCTCCTACATATTCACAAACAAAAGCACCTCTAGGCAAATCCTCCAGCGCCCTGAGCCCCCAACCTTTTTCATCAGCTGTCATAAATACCTGACATGCAGAATAAGAATGTGTCAAACAATTTCTGACTACTCTAGGTTTCTTCAAAAGTATTGAAAGAGTATTGATTATGCACAAAACCCTTTTTTTCTTTTTGGATAAATCAGATAAGCATCATTTTATATCACACCGAGATGGCAAAAGACAATATATACAAATATAGATTATAGTTCAACCACTATCATGTTTTCCCAGACCAATAATTTAATTCTCACTATTACTGAAACAATCTCCTATTTTTTATGTTAAAAAAGAACCAAAGTGGTTATACATGAAACTCTTGGTTTGCAATATTTTTCTAACCTGCAATGGCACTGCTATGCCTCGCTGAACAACACGATTTCCACATCCCCTGCTGCAGCCGCATTTGTGCCAGCACTCTTTGATAAATTTCCTCACCAAATGACCCTTGCACAGGCCAGACATGCTATTGTTCTTAGACCTTTCGAGTGGACAGTCTTGACAATATACTAAACCATGCCTTTGGGGTTCACGATTCATTGAGATGCAACTCTCGAGAAACTTCTCCTTGAGCAAACCACCCGATGTGTAGGCAAATTCACCCCCTGTTTCACCAGCACAAGCACATGGTATATCTTGAGACAAACAATCCCCGCTGCAGTTTGAACAACAGCTGTCATCTGATATACGAGCAAGAAGAAACTTCACATATGCATTTTGGAAAATAATGTTTTTAGGTATGTACTTAAAGACAGGCAGGACATGGCTGAATTCATTTATCAAGGAAATTCTATGCTCCTCTTGACCATTGGTGATGTCTTCAATATAATAAGCAGAACAAGGAAGACCGGGAGATGAGTGTTCATTCTGAACAACCACTGAATTGTTCATAGTTGAAGACGCCAGGAGTTTAAGAACCTTGTTAGTTTTGTCCTTTTTAGCACCATTAATCCTTGTACCGTTAAAATCCACCATATTGCACATTAAATCCCTATTTCCTGAAGCTGGAAATTTTGGAATTTGAGGTAAGACTTTTATAAAATTCGACAATTTGAATGAGCCATTGCTAGTGTCTGAAGAAAAGTGCAATTCATGATTAGTAGCATCACATTTGACACCTACTGGCTGAAATTTCTGAGACTCTATCCCATCTGATGGCTCATTTTCTGCCCTGGCCTTGGTGCAAGCTGTCAGATAGCATTCACACAGATTTTCCATCAGCCTCAACAGAGAGAAACCAGGTTGAGAATATCTGTAAGACTTTATATACTTTTCCTCCATCCGCTTCAAGACTGCATCTAAACTTGGTGGACAAAAGTCTGATGAGGAATGTGACTTATAGACAAAAGAGATCTTCACCTCCCCTTTTGAAGAGGAAGCAATATCTAGTCGTGATGAATTTGTAGCATCTTCTTCATTTCCTTCTGTACCCAAGTGTACAGAGTTGAGACACTCCAAGTCTTGGTTTTCAATTCCTTTCAATCCAAAGAATATGAGAGAATAAAACTTCTAGATTATAGATAACATTCGCATTTCGGTAAGACTGAGAATTTGACAACAAAAAACAAGAGGGAAGGAATACAAATAGAAAAAGAGACCCAATTTCAGATGTACAATTAATCAATTGATACATTTTTCATGTGGTTTTACCAACAAAAAGAGAAAAAATAAAACTTGCAACCCTTTCTGATTCAACAAATCTTACGTTCTCCATTCACATAGCTTTATCCTTTTCATCAACCAAAATACCAAAGTTGGGCTTACTACGAGCAGAAACTAATATGTAATTACTATAAACCATAAGAATCTTTTCTGCTAGCTTGTATGAAAGATAAAGCTGACATGTATTTGACTTATTGATTGAAAATTAAGACCCAGAAAATGGGAAGAAAAAGCTTGAAACGGGCTTAAACCAACCTCATAACAGACAAGAAGAGATTAGCTTTTCCAGCTCAATCAAGAGTGGAAGATGTAGCTTTTTTTGTAAAAAGCTCTATACAAATACGATTTCACATTTTTGATTTGTTCAAAGAAGATCATTCGAACCAGAAAAAATTCATAGAACTTGCCCACGGAAAAATTGAAAATCATTGAACCTTCGTAATGAAGAATGTATATTAGTGGAGAAATGATCGCTATATAGCAGTTTGACTTTGCCGTCTTTCTTTGGCTTTCAGATAACACATTATCTTCTAGAATATAGTAATTGACATTAGCAAGTTAACTCCTCCTTTATTTCTTCTTTTCAGTCAATAATTTCAATATTCATGCCCTGAGTTAGTGTACAATCACCAAAACAAGCAGACATGACAGTCAAAAGATACTTCAAAAAGAAAAGTCCATCTAGAGAATATCAACAGAATGGGTATCGGAACTCACAATAACGAACAACCCATTCACAGTTTCAAAGGAGTAAACCATGTCTGGGGAGAGAGATAGAAAGATCTTATTAATAGTAAACTCTACACGTGGAAGGAATACCTAAGGGAACAACAGCAAGAGGAACATCAAAACCTGGCAGGTTATCAGAAAATGGCACATTGAGATGCACAGTATCACTAAGGTCATACTCAACCAGAGCACCTTCGTAGGATGCATCAGCTGAACCCATAACATTTGGCTCTTCCAGGCTACTATTATAAGATAGTCTTCTTTTGGGTATCACAGCGGGATATGAATGAGATGTCTCTCCTCTTTTCTTTAAATTTAGATGAGGTGACAGAGTGCACGGTCCTTGCATGTCATCATCAGAGAGTACTACAATGTCATTATCCCCCTCTGAAACAGGAGAAGCCTCTGTAGAACTCTGTCTCTTACCTTTGCACTGATAATGGTTCAAGAGAGGAAGAGACTTCAATTCAACATCCTCAGTTTCATAAGACTCAGCGGTAAACTCAGCCATCTTCTGATTGCTGGAAGACTGCAACTCTGAAGTACATGTGTCTGCACTAGGGCTGGGATCATGTTTAGTAGGTGAAGAATGATTTCCCTGGGAGTAGAGCCTAGATCTTTTCAATGGTGGTTCATTTTCTTCCGGTTCATCTTCCAACAAGGATTTCTTCCTTTCCTGATCATCAGAGGAACTATAACGACGCGGTTTCTCATTGAAATTTAAAAGAAAGAAGTAAAAAATAAAGAACGCGCCGTTTTTGTATTTGTGCATGATCTCAAAATAGACATAAAAATTACCGTAAATCTATATAAAGGATTAGCATGTAGCGAGGGGTATGATGTGGTTATGGACAATGGAAATAAGCACTGAAGCATAAGTAATAACAGTACCTTAGACTTAGATTCCTCGCTGTCTATAATAGTCTCCAAAAGAACAGAATAATTCTCATCTTCAATAAGCTTCCAGTTTCCGCCGTACAGATTCAGAAGGTTCCTCAATACTGGCTTCACAACTTTTTCTGTATAGCCAAAGACCTTCATTGCCTCATAGGCCTTTGCAACTTTTGAATTCGTTGGAGCCATTTTATATTACTAATGTAGAACATGAAGGAGCTCAATGAGGTTGAGGTATAAGCTTCTTCCTTGCAATGCCCAAAAAAAAAAGAGAGAGAAAACATTACATCTGCATTTCGACCACAAACAAGAAAAAGCAGAAACACTCTGAAATGTACCAACGTAATGACTGGAAAAAATTTAAGCATACTAACTTACTAGATGACATTCCATGTTGAATGGTATTCAGTACATATATATGAGGACTCCTAGCATTTTTTTTTCGGAAGCTAATAGGAAGTGTAGAATGTTGGTTTTATCAAATACTACATCAATAGGAAAACACACCATATGATATAGTTAAGCATCAAACCGATACTTCATGATGTCCAGAAATTCCTAAAAGAGCTCTGTCTGAGACAGTAGAAAAGAGCTGACTGCATAATAATCAGTTCATCAGCCAAGTACGAATTAATACAATTGTCTCCCACAGCTCACTAAGTCATGTTTCATCACTGCCATCTTCTCTATTACTATTTCTACCGTATCAATAAACATCTTCTCTATAATCCGCGCGAAAATGACAGAGGAATGGAGATCATAAGTAGTTCCTACTTGTCAAAATTGGTTGAATCAGACATCTTCCTACCACTAACACCAAAAAGAGCTTTTTGGGTAGCCTTAGACAAGCAAAGACTACCCAAAAGAAAATATAACAACAAACTCGCCTATCATTTTATGAACATTTGGAAAAAATCAAAAATAACTCTAAACCTTCAGTGTACGCCAGAAACAAAACTACTGAAATTTCACATCATCAAAGAAGGAAAACCCTTATTTAACAGATGAAAACTAAAATAAAATTTAGTAACAAAAACAGAATCACCAACCCCTTAGCATGAGGAAATCAGAATCAAATGCTATAAAAAAGAAAAAATTACAACTACGAGTTCTTCTTTCTGCAATGTTCTTCCGTCTGGGTTTTTTTTATGAAGCTTGAAACAACAACAACAAAATACATTTCAAAAGGTTAAACCATTATATCTTCTTCATTTTTTCTCCTGCATGAAACCATTTTCACTATCCAATATCAATGGGTTGCATCCCAACATAGGAATCACTCAATGCAAGACTGACCCCAGTAGGTTTTCGCCGAAATTCTTCCACAAATCCCAAAAAAACGAACATATAACTTCGAATAAATTATTCACTTTTTACCTTAAAGCTTGAGAATCAAGAAACGATTGTGGACCATACCTCGAGAAGGGTTGTGTTCATTGAGCTCCATACTTTCGACTAAGAAAATAAATTTATTACATTAATATAAATCAATTTATTGGATGAATATGAACCTAAGTTTAAAGATACAGTGAATTTAAACCCATAAACTTTAAATTCTGAATACGCCTCAGTAATTTTAAAAAGTAAAATCAAAATACCTTTTGAAAAAGTTGGAGAAATAGTTTTCACTTTAGCATTAAGAAACAATTGGACTCCTCTTCTTTCGAACAATGGTGAGAAACAAATGGTCCAATTTTTCCATAAATCAAATCAAGTAATTAAATTGTTAACTACTAATAACTTTCTAGGTAAAACACGAATTTCGAAAAATTTTATTTTATATTTCACACGACTGAAATAAATTAACTTTAAACGTATTAATTAGTGAAACAAAAAAAAAATCACATAATTTACGTTTGTTATATAAAACTCAAAATAAATTATTTTATAGATATATTGTATTCACTGGTGTAATGTAATATTAAAAGATTCAAAACATGACAATAGAAAGTAAAAAGAATATTCTGCGTGTTATGAATTCGTTCAATTGTGTGGATGTTTGATGCAGTGAACTCGTTAGCATACATGTACGTTATTAATGCATCACTTAATATTTGTATATAACGGATGATTTGTATAGCCTATAAAAAGGTATTCTTTGGAAGAAGAGATACGATAAAATACTCGAAGACATTTATATAAGATGGTCTCTATATTCTACTCTCTACATTTCTAGTCTATATTTCTTGTTTTATATTGTTCATATTTTACAACACGTTATCAATATGAAACTCTAATCAACTGAAAAGGTTTTCGCTATTAAATAATACTTCGAAGGAAGCTGCAACATATGAAAGACAATTCCTATTTATATCAAGTATGAAAAAGGAGTTAGGATCTCTAAGATACGTTTTTATCCTCCTAATAAAAGCCATTCATTATCATATATTTTACTTATCTTAAAATTTCTCTATTTACCATGATAATTAATTTTCGGTAAGTTTCAAGTATTCCGTTTTAATGTTGGTTAACTTCAAAGTATGCGGGACTGAGAATATATGTAAATTAATCAAGAAAATGACATGAGAAATTTCAGCAGGAGATTTTATAAAGTCATACAATAGTAGCTTTGGACAAGCCTTTTCAAGATCGCTAAATGCATATTAAACGAGTGATGACACCAACAAGAAATAATTTACCATATCGATGTTTCTTCAACAGTATTAGGGTATGTTTTCTAATTAAAATGAGACTTTTCTTTTCCTAGAGATCCATAATGGTAAAATAAGATTTATTCAACAAGACTAATATGTTACTTGTGAAAACACTTAGCAGCTAATCCATTGAAATAACCTTTTAGCAAATTTACAAAA
>JACEIK010004305.1:57246-80243 GCA_018107945.1 Datura stramonium
CTTAAGATATTTCGACAAAATAAAAGTAAATTTTAATAAATCACAATTGATTTATAAAAAATGGAGAAGAGAGGGATTCTTGGGAAATCAAATAAAAATGGAGAAAAAAGAGAGATTTTTGAAAAAATAAATATGGAGAAGATAGAGGAATTTTTGGGAAAACAAAAATGAAAAAAAGAGAGGGATTATGAAATTTTTGAAAAAAATAAATATGGAGTAGATAAAGAGATTCATGAATTTTTTTTGGAGGATTTTTAAAATTTCAGCCAAAAAAAAAATGGAAAAGGGGGTATTTTGTGTATTTAAAATTTTATATTAGGTATATAACCTTTTTATTATATTTAATTAGAATAAATATTTTAGGAAAGTAAAAATTGTATAAAATGTAATTAAAAAGTTAAAATTTTAAATAGTTTGTATTTATGTAATTTTATTAAAGAAGTTATAATTTTTGTAATTATGATTTTTAAAAATGGATTTGCGTAAGAAATCCAAAAGATTAAACTTGAATAGAGATGGGGTATATATTCGGGTCGGTCCGGGTCGGGTCGGGTCATACCATATCCCGTTATTATCATATGAAACCCTCAAGAAAAATCTCCTCTTCCTTCTCCATCGCTCTCACTTTGCATCAGCTTAAACCCTAACTCTAGCTCTTTGCCTTTCTCTCTCTTTCCGCAATGAACTGTTCAAGTAAGCTTCTCTCTCTCTCTTCATCTACTTTTTTTTTTTCTCTGTGCATATTATTCATAATATAGGCTTTTTTTTTTGGTCTCTGATCTATAGTTTTCATTGTTTTTTTTACAATTTTTCTTTACAGTTTCCGGCGAAGTGCCGGAGGATCCAGTGGTTTCGAAGAAGTCCGGACTCCTTTTCGAGAAGCGTTTAATAGAAAGACATATCTCTGTGAGTTTCTCTCTTTTGGATTCAAATTATATATGTGGACAGTTCTTATAATTTGTTATAACCTATAATCTTGCTATAAAGAGAAAAAGGTTGCATGTCCGAGCTTGTGTGATGTAAAATATAGGAAGGAGAACCTTTGAAACTACTTTGTTAAAGAAGATTGAACAATTGTGCCTCAACCTCATGCTAGCTAGGTTTGTCTGTATTTACTCTGTTCAATTTGGGTCCGTTTCATTCAAAAACTTAATTGACTGGCTTTTGTATATTTTATCCAGTACAGAATCTGAATCACTGGTCTTTATCCCCTCCCCGAACCCCCTTTCATTTCTCCCCTAATGGGTTCTATAATAGCTAATAGAAACTTAAGCTGCGCCAACTTAGGCTTTCACTAAAAGTGAAAAGATTGAGCAGAAAGATTAGCATTCATTTAGCTTGATTGTCGGAGAATTTTCCTAGTTGTCTGGAGGGAGAGTATTACTATCTTTTTTGGATAAAGTGGTATATTTTGACCTCTAGCTGAAGGCTGTATCTTCTCAATTTTACATTTGTTTCTTAATCTTTTTGTCCTTTTGGTTGGTGCAGGATTATAGTAAATGTCCTGTTACTGGAGAGCCATTGACAGTGGATGACATTATCCCTGTTAAAACTGGCAAGGTAATACTGTTTTGAAATTTATATTGTAATTTCCTTCTAGTTTACTCAGTATTAGATTTATGGTATGATCTCAAACGTGTTTACTTCATGGAGCTTACTGTTATTGGTACTTATTGCAGATAGTTAAACCCCGACCTGTACAGGCTGCTAGCATTCCTGGGATGCTGGGAATGTTTCAAATAGTATGTGTTTTCTGATCCTTGATTTTCTGCTTCCCATTTCTAAGGTTTGTTTGCAACTAAATTAATGTGTAATGCTGAGGAACCCAGCTACTCAATTATCATTTTGCTAAATTATGTTTCTTAGCCATAATGTTTGAAATAGTCTGAAGCAATTCTGCGAAGATTTACCTTTAAGTGCTCTGTTGGAAAATTAGGCAGGTTTCTCATGATATGCCCCATATCTTTTGAAGTGCTTTTTTTTTTTCTCCAATAAAATGGATTGGTTAAGTATTTGTTTAGTTCACTGTTCAAGTAAAATGTGGCGTGAGTCCCAGGTAACCACATTATCTTGAAATTTATGGTCATAACTTAGTTCTTAAGACCCCAAATAAAGCCTTTGATGATTTACATATGGTATACCAAACTCAGCAGCATGATTTTTAGCGCATTCTTGATCTCTCACTCTTTAGTCTAACTGTTTGTTTGTCAAATAGTGTTTTTATCTCTTAATCTTTTACATGGTGTGGCTACTAAACGAATTACCTTTTATCTTGGAGCATCTCTTACAGTTGATGCTTCTGTAGTCTTAATTTTCTTTGTCTCGTAGGAATGGGATGGTCTGATGCTATCAAATTTTGCGTTGGAACAACAATTACATACTGCAAGGCAAGAGCTAAGCCATGCTTTATATCAGGTGAAGGAAGTGGCCTAGATATTCTTAAGCATCTATAAATTTTTTTTCTGGAGAGTTTATTCTTGACATCATCTTTGATAACATAGAGGAGATGCTTGTTTTTCTGAAACTTTGAGGGCTTACTTAGGCGGTATGGACATTAATGCAGCCTCATGTGCTATTGATGAAAGAGGAGAGAGGAAGTACAAGTTGAAAATTCTGAAAGCTAGGTTACAAAGCATGAATAGTACTCTTTTTTGGTTGACTGGAAATCCATCTGGATAGTAATTGAATCCATGTTTGTATATATGATCTTGTATATGATATTGAAAAAAACTATTCCACCAGTTTTACAGATTATGCATACAACAAATAATTGCAGTCATTCAACATCAGAATGAAGATCTAAAGGAAATATTCGCTACAGTTCTGGAGAAACATAGGATAGAACCTAACATCTAAATCTAGCAGTGAATTTTGTCTTTTTTTCCTTTTACATTTTAGGGCTTGATTAACTAAAGAGTTTGAAGCTAACCTATCCACCAAATAAAAATAAAATGGGGTTTGAAGTTTTGTTTGTTGTAGTACTGTTCGATTTATTCCAGTATGGATTTATTTTGTACTGTGGAAAAAGAAATTTAAATGAAGGAAAGATAATGTCCCACTGGTTGCCATAAGAGATATGAGATATCCACTGGTGTGTTTCTAATTCATTGAGGTTTTAGGGCTTTATTTTAGGTTTTAGCAGTTCCCGGTGAAATAGTATATGAGGTGTACACAAGCTTACCTGGACACAATCATCATAAGAAAAGTTGGAAGAATGGTGACACATACTGGTGGCTATTGGAGTCAAAATTGAGTACGAATTAGAATCGTAAGATTTGGTATTGTTGCTTCTTGAGCCAATAATCAGGTTCTCGATTAAATGTACAATTTCATTTTTGTCATATTTTCTATCTTTTGTCCCATCTTTCAAATCCAAAGTTGTTCCCTCTTTCTCAATCTCCAAAATTGACATCTGCACAATTTTCTCCTGGTTCTCTCACCCTATATTCTTGTAGTAGGTGCTTGTCCATATTACATTCTTCTGCGTGTTTCATCTGGTACATGCCTTGCTAATTTTATGTCTTATCTTGGCAGCATGATGCTGCCTGCAGGGTAATTGCAAGGCTAAAGAAGGAAAGGGATGAAGCAAGGGGGTTGCTTGCCCAGGCTGAAAGACAAATACCGATGGCAGCCACTACGGCAGTTAGCTCTACTTCTTTAAGCAATGGCAAAAGAGGTAGTTGATTTTTATGCTTTTATATGCGTCTTATAACATCTTTTTGCCATACTTATGATTCATGTTATCAACTTGTATCAATAGCTGCTGAGGATGAGGAAATGGGCCCTGATGGCAAGAAAATCCGCCCTGGGATATCACACTCTGTCATTGAGACAATTACAGAATGTAATGCTGCCCTTTCACAACAAAGGAAAAAACGACAGGTAATATCTGCTACACACGCTTGGAGGGCTTTATAAGTAGTATTTTCCCCTCATTCTCTTCTGATATTGCATCCCTCCTTTCCTTTGACTAATGTAAATAGGTATCATATGAGCTTTTCTTTCTGCTTCTCCCTGTTAGATGATAATTGATTATTTCACTTTCTTTTCCAACCTAGATTCCAGCAACACTGGCCCCCGTGGATGCTGTGGAGAGATATACCCAACTGAACAGTTATCCTCTTCACAAAACAAACAAACCTGGCATTTTGTCTTTGGATATTCATTATGCTAAGGTAAGTTTTTCCTTCTGTTTTTCCCTTGATTTGTTGTTCACTATTGTCTACAAGGGAGATAAAGCCAAAATCTGTTTCTTGGCTTGGCCATGGTTACTTATCCTATGGGGATGTGTGAACCTGGCACCTGTGTATTAGGATAAATTAAAAGTTGCCTGAAGTACTGATGCCCATGTTGACTCAAATCAACGATCCATGGAACATAGACTTAAATATATCCCCGTTTGGGTTTCACATTACCTAATATGAGTCATTTGTTTTTGAAATTTCAACTTTTAGTACAGTTGCATAAAGTTAATAGGTTTTGCATAAATGGCCTTATCGTTGAAAGTTGTATTTGTCGCTACATAAATATTGAGTGCTTATCTAGATAAATACGTCATGTATTTTTTACTTTTGTGTTAAGGCACAAGTTGTTTTACAGTACTATGTTCCTACGGCTATGTACTTGGAAGGTGAGCTAGGAAGTTAGATCTAGAGCCTGCTCATTCATCAGCATTATCACATTAGCTCAAAAAGGAGGAATATTGTTAGTGTCACTAGGAGAGTCTCTTTAAAAGATGAAATATTTGATTCATGAGAAAGTCACTTATTGCAGACATTCAATGATTTGTGGCACTTAAATCTTATGCTTTCTTGTTTTCGTGGTGCATTTTATGGTTAAACTTCTTTCAGCATGTCTAATTTCTAGTTTATGTTTTGTCAGGACATAATTGCTACTGGCGGAGTTGATTCAAATGCTGTGGTCTTTGATCGACCTTCAGGACAGATCATATCAACACTAAGTGGTCATTCAAAGAGGGTCTGTCATCTTGTTGATATTTCTTTTTCTCACTGTTACTTGATAATTCACTTGCTGTATTTCCTTAGCAAGAATTTCTGTCTCAGTATATTCTGCCTTTATAGGTTACCAGTTTAAAATTTGCGGCTGAGGGTGAATTAGTGGTCTCTGGTTCTGCAGATAAGGTAAACCTGATTGTTTCTCTTTAGTTCGAGTTGAACATGCACTTCTCATTCAATAGTAGCCTTCATCCTTCCTCAATTTGTTAAAGCTTATACTTTCTTTAGTATGTTCTCCCCTTCTATGGTAGGTTATGTGTTTCTTTTTTGGAATGACTGGAAAGGGTTCACTTTTAAAGAATATCTAAACATGAGCCAATTATATTGGATGTTAAGAGTATGGAGTTTTTTAAAATTTTTCCGCCAGATTTACTCTTTGATATGCTTCCAATAATAGAATGATAATAAAAAGGAAAAGGATTGTTTGATTAACAATTTGTGTTTTTGTTGATTGCTTTATCCCTTCAGTTCTAGCCTGTAGGTTTGGATCTGATTTGAAGTAGGATTTGGAAGTTTAATATATGATAGAACAACTCTAGATTCAAAGGTTATGCTCATTTCAGGTGGGTTTAGCACCCAGCTAAGTAGTGAAAAGATAAGCAGTAATGCTGTTGTTGCTTAATGCACAGTTTGTATGACTAGCCTCAGTTGCATTCTTCCTTCGATGTACTACTAAACTGTGTAGCTGGGTTTTGCAGACAGTTCGTGTGTGGCAAAGTTCTAAAGATGGAAATTATGACTGTAGGCATGTCTTGAAGGATCATACAGCAGAGGTAATTTCATATTAAAATTTATTGATCAATACTGAAAGTTCTGATATTGAAATACCTTTTTATTATTGAAAGACAAAATGCTGGTAATTGTCCTGCTTGATTGCACAAAACTCAATATTGATTTAGGAAAACAAGCTAATGAGTTTTCTGGTGGTGATCATCAATCTCTGTGCCCCATTTTGTTTTTGAATTTTTTGGATATTCCTTTTCTAGGCTTAGATAGGAAAATGGTAGAAAAGATCTTTATGAAGTGAATGAGAGGATGGAACTAGTCTATTTGGACTAATGCTTCATTATACCGTAAAATTGTAGNGTAAAATTGTAGTATTCTATATTTACCTTTGTATCAGAAGAGTAGATTAATTTGTTCATGCATATTATAAAAAATGTTTTTTGATCCGAAATTTACTTGGTGAGTATATCTTTTTTTTTTTTTTGGGAGAATGGTAAGGTTGACTTGGGGAGTATATCTGCCTGCCGGATCAACTATCAAAAAGAGAAAGTATTTTTTTTGTCGTTGGAGTTGTCTTTACTTCGTGGTAGTTCTTTTGTCCCCAGGACTAGTTTCATAGTGAGCTTCCACCTCTTGAATGCATACCTGCAAGTCTCTAAAAGTCTATCCATATTCTGCTTGAAGGAAAAGTAAAAAAAGTACAACAACAACAACATATCCAGTGTAATCCTGCAAGTGGGCTCTGGGGAGGGTATGATGTGCGTAGACCCTACCCCTACCTTTGTGGGTAGGGAGGTTGTTTCTGATAGACCCTCAGCTTAAAATAGAAGTTACCAAAGCAAGGTTGCAAGAAAATATTACATCAAAATAGCAAGATATAAGGCAAATGAAGCAACAGACGGTAATACGCATTGGAGAATGAGAGACTACAAGACTACTAAATACTACTATAATAATAATGACAGGAGACGAGGCTAGCCCTCTGTCTCTCCCATATAAAGTACGACAATACTCGGCTATCTACTAACATTCTACCTTAATCTTCGACCTCCATACCTTCCTATGGGGCATTTATGTACCTTTGCATTATCCTGGCTTCATGGTCCAAAAGGATAACTTGACTACTTCTGGAATTGAAGGCATATGCATCATAAAAGGCACAACCCAAGTTTTTCCTAGACTAGTCTCCTTCTTGAAATTGGCAAACCAGATACTCAGAAAATCCTCTTGCAAGTCAACTTCTACATCTGAGGCCTGAGCAAGACAATTCAGCATTCAAAGGATTGTGTCGCACTAAGAGAGTCATGTCCTTTACCTGCCATCTAATATAAGTTCTGCAGACCCGTGGAAAAGCCTTCATCCTTTACATTTTAAACATTATTCTTTTTTTAGGTTGTGGCCTTCAACTGAATTTAGTTCATTTTCAAACCTTTTGATCAGTGATTAAACATACATCTACCAATGATTGCAGGTGCAAGCTGTCACTGTCCATGCAACCAATAATTATTTTGTGACTGCTTCTCTTGATAGCACGTGGTGCTTTTATGATCTTGCTTCTGGTTTATGCCTTACACAGGTTTCTTTTTCCTCTGGCTTCATTCTCAAGAAACAATGTCTGGAGGCATCAACTTTTAAACTAATTTACTTATTATTAAAATACAAATTATAATGCAGGTAGCAGATGCTTCAGAATCTGAGGGCTATACTTCCGCAGCTTTTCATCCTGATGGTCTGATCCTTGGAACAGGGACTTCAGGGTCTTTGGTCAAGATATGGGATGTAAAAAGTCAGGTCTGTTTGCGTCAAAGGCAGCATGACTGCTCATATCATTCCTCTTCTTCTATCCAAGTGTTCATACTGATTGTTTTTTCTGTATTTTTTGGGGTGCTCCTGTTCAGGCAAATGTTGCAAAATTTGATGGCCATGTTGGGTCTGTAACTGCTATTTCCTTTTCAGAAAATGGTTATTTCTTAGCAGTGAGTATTCTAATATTGAATTAAGCTTTTGCTAATCTTCCTTTCATCGGCATAAAGTTATGATTGAACTTGTGACTGATGTTTCCTTTCTGTGTTAATCATCAGACTGCTGCTCAAGATGGTGTTAAACTTTGGGATTTACGCAAATTGAAGAACTTTAGAACTTTCTCTCCCTACGATGAAAACACACCAACTCAATCAGGTATACTTTAACTGCATTCTACTGACGCAAGACACTGGATCCATGTTACGAATCAAAGAAGCTTTTTAGTGTCTGCATTGTTGAGTACTTTCGGAAGGTAAAAAGATTTGTTTCATGGATTACTGCATATTAGAGCATACTAGCAAAGGACTCACTGTCGTTTATGAGACATTTCCTTTTTAGTTTGGGAAGCGTTCTCATTAACGAAGTACTGTATGTTTTGATTATACTGTCTCAGGTTTTACTGTTGTTTGTGGGCCTTCCCTTTTTATAGTCTGGTAGCTTTCTAATTCAAAAGTCTACTTTGGAGCTTTTCAATTTTTACACTGCGTTTGCATATTGTTTATGACTCAAGCACCTTTCAAGTAGTGTTATATCAATTCTATCTTACCTTCATCTTTCAGGATGTTATTTTAACTACTACTATCATAAACTCATTTTCTGTAGCAATTTTATGTGCATCTAAGATCGTCTAATGTTTCTGGTTCTCCTTTTACTTGCAGTGGAATTTGATCATAGTGGAAGTTATCTTGCCTTAGGAGGATCAGATATACGGTAAGACATCTACACAAATATATGGACACCCTGATACTTCTCATTTTTGTTGAACTTAAACAGTAGTTCCCCTTGCTGGGTCCCAAAGACTTTATAGCTCAAGTAGAAACCAAGAGACTTGGTGGATTGTTTGTTATTATACTTTGATACCATTATTTTATTTGCCATTATGTATCCCTTGTTAAGTGATCCCTGGAGTTTTCTTTTGATCAGTTAGAGTTAATGTCATTTCTTTCTGTGCTGAATCAGAGTTTATCAAGTCGCCAGTGTTAAGGCTGAATGGAATCACATCAAAACCTTCCCTGACTTGTCAGGCACAGGTATAGTGGTTCCTCTCATTTTAGACTCTAAAATGTGCTTTCGATTACTTACGTTGCACATGTGTTTATAAAGGTTGTAATAGTCATTGCTATCATCTAATGCAGGCAAAGCAACATGTCTGAAATTTGGTCCAGACGCAGCATATGTAGCTGTCGGATCTATGGATCGCAATTTGAGAATATTTGGGCTGCCCGATGAAGAAGATCAAATGGAGGGTTAGTTTCGTTTCCAGCATGAAAGCAATCAGCAACGCCACAACTT
Organism: Datura stramonium; assembly: GCA_018107945.1. Lineage (NCBI taxonomy): Eukaryota > Viridiplantae > Streptophyta > Magnoliopsida > Solanales > Solanaceae > Datura > Datura stramonium. Next base: position 66,303 of record JACEIK010004305.1, read on the forward strand.
CTGCCTTTTGCATCTGCTCAAATATCAGAGTGTTATCTCGAGGACAGGAGGTCGATGGTTCTCGTTCTTTAATATGTAATTCTTCTAGTTTTTGCTAAATTTTGGGGTGGGCAGGCTAATAGACAACCATAAACTTGGGATAACATCTGAAGTGCAGAGTTTATTTAGTCGTGTCCCAGATACAGTCTTTTCGTAGTCTGTTGTATCATTCTTGTGTAACCATTGTCCGTTCTGGAAGCAAAAGTCTGAATAGATATTTGATCAGTTACAGTAGATATCGCATTGCATTAGTGATTTTCATGACAATTCAAGTTACCAATTTATAACAATGCACTTTCTTACCTGATATCTTTCCATGTTAAGCTAACCAGCATAATATTTGAATTTGCTGTGTAATTGTACAAAGTTGTGAAAGCATTCCTTGTTGACGTTGGTATCGCATGAGCTTAGATTTTTTTATTTTGAAGACAAGATTTTCTGCACTGCAATATCTACAGTGCAAAAGGTGCATAAGGTACAGGAAGGGTATACAGTTTTTGTTCAGTTTTTCTTTTCTTGAGCTGTAAATTCACAGTTTGGTAGTAAAAGTCTTATTAATTACCCCCCAAAAAAGGTTCAGCAGGTTCTATTGTATGCTGCACAACATAAAAGTACTCAAAAAACTGTGGTATAATATAAAATCACATATTCATACACTAGAAAGCCTCCCCTGGGCTTGGAAGCATTCAGAATGTTGGTAAATAGAAAGGATAAAAGAATATCTACATGCATTGATCTCACAATTGCTAGAATCTCATTCTTAGGCTGCAATTGAACCATGTGCAGCAGGCTTCCTCCAGGATTATAAAGGAGGAAATTGCTTCATTCACATGAAAGAATAAATAATAGTTTAAAAAAAATATAGCTTAACAAAAAAAAATGAAAAGAAAATTTAGGCTTGGCATGAAGGGAGGTATCGAGACGCGTGCGCGAAACCCCATAGCTGCAGTAAGAAGAACAAGAAATTGTCAAAGATTTGGTAATAAGAATTTCAAATAAGTCATTTAAATATTTCATCAGCCTGCTACCTAAAATACAATGTCCCAAGCTGTAGAACAACATTCCCCCAAGTGATTAGTGAGTTTGAGACAATTTCTCACAAAGCCATATGATAATCTTTAAGGTACAATCTTTGAGATTTGGAGCACATTATTTGACTTCTGCAAACTGCCCAGACACTTGAAACAAATTTATAAATAATCTGTTTTCCCTACAATTATCCGTCGTTGTTTCCCTTATGATATGACCTTTAAATAGAGTAAAATTATAATTTACATCAGTTAAGCTCTTTCTTATTTTTCGCCATATATGTGTTCTTTTGTAATAGTTAAAAGTTAACCTCCTGGAGTTTTGGTTCTCAAAATTGAAGCAACTAAGAATCTCCTACTCTCCTTCAATTTGGTCAATTAACGATGTCTCAGTCCGAAACTAGTAAAGGTCATCCGCATGAATCCTCTATATATATTCTGCTTTATTGAGGTCCATTTCATATCAATATTGGTAAATAATTTGCTTTTAAAGGAAAATTAGGAGTTCTCTAAATATTACACTTATACACTTGCACTGATATGAAAGTCTGTAACCAAATTAAAAAGATTCATCACAAACATCAAACTCGATGCAAGATAATAACAACAAACAACTCCGCATTAATCCTTATCAGAGCAGACAAGGAATTTCTCCTTTATTTCTTTGACACAGAACTAGTAGGGATGATTTATATACAGTTAATTACTGGCTAAAGTACACATAGTTAAAATACATATGATTATATGAATCTCTACATTTGTAGGTGTATACCTGTAGAGACACTAAACGGTCAAGTGCGTTCTCTCTCTCTTTTTAAAGCAAATTATCTCCCTAGGAACTCTTAGGAATCATGAATGAGGGTCTACCTAAATTGACCTTCCTTGGCTAGGTTTCCTCTTTCTCTGTCTCTATCTCTTTAAGTTGGCAAAACATCGATCGTCAGATAGGTTTTTGAAACTAAAAGTAGAATAATTGATGGGCGCAAAGACAAAGGGTTAATAAGAAAATACCTCAACGTTCTTCAGTTCAAACTCTTGATCATGTGCCAAGAATGAATTTCCAAATGTTTCACAAGGTCCACTGCTGCCAGATAACCTTCGCATAAAATTGAAAATAAGAAAGGAAGAAATTTGCAACTTGCAAGCAACAATGTACAGTGCAATGCAGAGAAACTCACAATTCACCGTCCAAGCTTAAAGCAAAACTTCCACCTCCTCCAAGTGCCAGGATATCATTCAAACACAAGTGAAAATATCTATTGGCACCTACTCCAAAATGGAAACAGTTTAGCTCATGACTGCATGGATTACTTCAGATCGGGATCCTAGGGATTTTCTACAACTAATATACAATGATTTGCCTTTTGTAAGTTGCATTACATGTATCATAATGGGTATACAAAGTTCATGTTTTATGTTAACTTCCAACACACAGAGACAGAACGATAGACAAGTTTGGATGTGTACTGAACAAGAAGATTTATCATACAAAATGCTGAAAAAAAACATGACCAATCTCACCAAGACATTGACAATCTCACTAAGACATTGAAATTTATTTTATTTTATTTTAATTCGGTGGTCTGGTAGCCGTAACATATGTTAGAACAATTTGGAGAGTGGAACAAAGTTAGGTAGCATATAGAAGTAATTGAATCGACTGTTAAGAAACTCTATTTGAATTAACTCTTGCTACTCCTCTCACCAAACAAAAAGAAATAAGAAGAGAGAAAAAAGAGGGAAAAGATCATATTTGGAGATTGAAAGGATCTCATCAAGGGCCACAATAAAGGATTGGACCAGGCTTTCAACTAAGTGGCAGTGACTTAATTTGCTGATAATTGTCAGAAACGGTTAGACTTTGAGAAATGTTTATCACCTTAATTTTTCAGTGACAGTACACAGTACCTACTAAGAAGTAAGAACCAGCATACGTTTTTCATCAGAGAGACTATGTCGAAAGGAGGAAATTAGGTTCCTTGTAAGAATGTACCAACACAACATAGTATAACTTCCGGAAGCCTTTTCTTTTCTTTCGAGGAAAAAAAGGAAATCCTGAATGGTTTATTGTGTCGCACTGTTTAAAGCAGGCCTTTGACATACATCTTTGACTCTATGCTTGGTTGGGATGAAAAGCATAGAAGGGAAAGCATTAATTGTTAGATAAGGAAGTAACAGAGGGGAAGAAGTGGATAGGTAATCTCAGTTTCATAAATCTATCCAAAAGAAGAAAGAAAGAAGGAAGATATCACTTTGACATACCCTCCAACCATACCAAAAAACTGGGAGTTATGAATTACGAAAGTAAACCACCTTCCTTCTCAGAACTGATATAGTACAAAATTTGCATGGATTACATTGATGATAAGTAGCTTCCAATTAGCTGTAACAGAGTACAATACTTTCAACGAATTCAATAGGTTCATCAAGAACGCCTCTATTTCCAACCATCACGGACAACTTTCCCCAGACAAGTCATGAGTTTAAATAACCATAAAAACACAAAGCAACAGCTGGAAGAACCAGTTTCCATAAATAATGTTTAAACAAATTGACTCGTGTATTTAATTGTGAGAGCTCATAGTTAATTTATCCCAGCAGTTTCTCTCAAATGGAAATTTTCTATTACTGCATTTACACAAACTGATATTGTACCAAACATCGAGACAATTTCCTTACCTGTTGGTCTAAATAACCTTGGTTCACCATATAGAGTTGTGAATACAAATGCTTGATTTGTTCCCTGTCATAATAATACAATAATCACATTAGCATTAAAAATAAAAACCAATGCTAGGTGAGAATGGAGAAGGCAGACATAGGCTATTGCTTTTCAACTCTTCATTTGAAGTAAAGAGGGTTCGAAACCCTGTACTTGCACCAAATCGATTACCAACAGTAAGATTAGACCACAAACTGGTGGTTTTCTTTTTGAACATTACTTTGTCATTAGATTGTATCAGTTAAAGAAAATTAAATACTGCATGTGTTTGCTTTCTTACTTGGTACTTCCTCTTTGCAGTAGGTTTTAACGGTGCCTCAAGCAATCCACCAAATACGGCACCCTGCTTATCACCAGTAATCTGACACAAACATTAATAAAGAAAATTCATCTTCAAAAGAAGGAAGAGATCCTTTAAAAATTGCTATAGAATAACAGAAGTGGGGAATGCATGCACGGCAAATATTTGCAGCAATTTAGGTGAACATACCAGCAAGCAAGGACCAGAAATATCAGCACTCTTGCGAATAAGAGTACGAAGTGATATACCGTGTCTGGCCGTACTGCCCTTCATTAGAATGAACAGGATAGATATTAATATTCAGGATACCGAAGTTGCAATAGATGTCGCAGTAGAAACTATATTAAAATCAAGATTACCTATATAACAAAACCCATTGACAACCTTTCACTATATTAGGAAGGGAAGACTGGAAAAAATCATATAAATCTGGAGTAATGAAAACAGAGTCAGTGGTGAGATAGGCCATTGACTGCTCAAAACTGTGTCTATCAGGAGCATCTTCAAAAGTAACAGAACTGCTGGCAGTGCTTCCAGCAGAATTAGGCTCTCCATTATCCTTCTCTAAATTTACTGTTTCCTTCTTCACACAAACTGAACTTCTGGTGGAGCCATTTTCACCTTCTTCTGGATTAATATCTGGTATCTCTTTGTAATCATCATGAACTTCAAAATCATCCAGGGGTTTATTGCGCCATGAGAAACTTTTACTTCTCCACGCAAAAGAATCTGATTGAAGTGGTTTTATCTCTCTTCGATCTCTTATATTCTCAAAATACGTTGATGGTAGAAGGAAAGATAGTATAGATGTTATAGATTTTCCCTCCTTAGTATACGGCCTGGCCTAAACACAGAGAGAGCTAATGTTACAAATAATATGCACTGCTTGGTGATAACAACAGCCCTCTATCAAACAATAAATCTCCTAATGCAGAAAAAGGAAGGGAAAACAATGTGGAGCTTACTTTTTGCTCAAATAAACAAATATCCTAAATTACAAAAGAATAAAAATAAGAACAATGTAGCAATGAGTAGTAGCTCACTCTCCAGGAGGAAATCCAAACTCTATATAAATGTAATTCCATTAAATAGTACATCTGATGAAATATGAATGCTACTTCATTTAGTTACAAACTGCTATAAACAAACTTGAACTTGAGCGTCCAGTGTGCTTTCTTGTCAACTTTTGTTCTCATAAATATATCAAGTACGTAATAGTTTGCAACTGCAAAATAAACTAGCATGAACAACAAACTAAATCCTTCGACGTTTTTCTAAAGTTTTCACCTTTTCTTTTTGTCATCTTAATTTCTTATTTTAGTTGATTCACTTCATGTACAAATTCCTTAGACATGATATATAGTTTTCATCATTTTGCTTTTTAGTTTCAGTCACCTATTTCACTTCATATACAAATTCCTTAAGACATGATATACTAGTTTTTATCATTTTTCCCTTCTTTTTTTTTTCAGTTACCAATTACATGCTCATGTATAAATTCCTTAAATACGAAATAAAGTTTTCATCTTTCTTTCTAATATCATGCACAAACTAATCAGCCCAACTGAACGGATCACCAAAAAGTTAATGCTGCCAGCAAAAGCAATTGAATTACACACATATATTGGTTAACAAAAAACTTTGGCTTCACATACAGATCAAAGGAAATAGCTCATAACCCAGGAACCAGAATATACAAAAGATTCAACAGCTCAAATTCAAACAGAGAAAGAGGGAAAAAGAACCTGAGGTTGTTGATCAACAGATTTAGAAGGGGAAGCAGAAAAAAGTCGGGAAAGCTTCTCAGAAACTGTATCCTTTACGGCATACATAGCTCTACTTGTTTTTCTTCGTTTTAGCCTCTTACCCAATTCAGAACCTATGAAATTGACAACGAAAACTGAGATTTGAAGGGTTAATTTGAGAAACCCAAATCCAGAAAAGTGTTGAAAAGAACAATGTGAAAGCAAAAGGGGGTGTTTTTCTTGGGTTGCATTTGGATTTTCGCGATCTTGTTGTGGTGATGAAGAGCACCGACGGCTTTGTAATAACAGCTGAAAAACGTAAGAAAAATAAAGAAGAAAAAAAGGACACAATTTTAGACGGACAAGGATATTCTCATTTTGACTTTTTACTAAATTTCCTTTTCTTTTATTTTGACTAATTGGTAGGGACAAATTGGGGTTTTTAATTATAGTTTAATTTCACAAGGTAAAAGTTAATAGTCCGTCATAAGTTGTATAGTATTTAATTCGCACGATATAAGTTTAGAGCACTTTTATCTTGTTCGATATAAATTTAAATAACTTTGTCTCTGTTATAAGTTTTATAAAAACAATGTAAGTCATATTTTATGGGTCATGAACTGAATTTATGCTTCTATCAGTAGGAACTAGCAACATAACCTATGTTATATTATGATATGAAGAATATAAGCTTTTGCCTTAAATCGACTATAAAAAAAAGTCCTTAAATTTAATTAATAAATTTTGTATATTTTTATTTGATTTTTTTTCCTTTTTGTTTTGTAATAGTGTGTACGAACTGTTCTGTTCATATCTTGATCAGTGGTGGATTAGTATNATTTGGTATTTTTAATCGTAGCATATAATTTTATGTATAAAAATCACTAAAGTTGTAACTAAGGTTATATATATTTTGATTTTTTTTAAAATCAAATCAAATCAAATCAATTGTATTAAATTTTTAAATCTATAAACTAAATCAAATTAATAAAAGTCGGGCTTTTCAACCTAGGATTTTCTTAAAATTTTTCCATTTTCTCAAGTTTTCGGAGTTTTTTTTCCGGTAAGTGTTCGAATAAAACATATAACTTATACTTGAAATATTTCTTTGATCCTAATACCATACAACTATTTAAGATGCTTCTTAATTAAGAAAATAATACAAAATATGAGATGAGTGATCACATTGTATTAAAATATTTAATAAAAAAGATAATAGAATCTCATAAAATAATTATTAGTTAATAAATCATAATGAAAATGATCATACTCTAAAAATATTAAGTCATTTCAAAATAAGTACGACTAATAATCATTAATTATATAACTGAACATTAAAAAAATTAAATTATACATTTCCAGTATGTAAATGAATCAATACAAAGCGAAAGAATAAATAACTAATATTATTGTCATTTCTAGTGTTGGAATAATTTATTTTGTGAGTCAATCAATATTGTCCATTTCCTAGTGTTGGAATAATTTATTTTGGTGAGTATTAATATTAATTTAGTTTGGGTTGGACTTTTATTTGAGTTAATAACATGTGCTTTAATGAGTTATAAAACTTATTAGATCATTTAAATTCTAAGTCGAAGCTTGAAATAACATGTTAAAAGACAAAAACTTTTGAAAAATTTAAGAAATATTTATAAATTACATAAAATATTTATAAAATTTTTTATATATAATGTCGAAGTTGTCCGATTTGGATTTGATTTTTTATAGTTAAAATCAAATCCATCTACTTATGATTGGATTTTTTTCCAACACCAACCAAATCGACTGACAATATTAATTACTAGTTGAGGTTTTTTTCTTCATTTGACTCGAATTATTAGATTGATGCGGTTTCTCAATTTCTTTGTACATCTTATTTGCAATAAATAATAAATATGAACCCATAATTTTATAAATACAATGAATTTAATACTAGAAATTTTAAATCCTCCCTTTTTCTTGATCATATTCGATCATGTGCTAGCTCCGACCATCAAAGATATCTGATAATTCTACTAACCAAAATTTCAGTATATACAACAACAATGACAAAGTACATAAAACGATAAAACATCTTCTTCTAAACCTTAATTAAAGAGGGATTCACTTTTTTTAGTTGGGTCAGGTCTAGAGGGGTTAAAAAAATGAGTGAGATAATTTTCTAAGGCCACATGATATTTTTGAAATTAAAACAATAGTTTTTGATAAAATTCCAGTTGGTTAACGAAAAGGGTAAATATGCACCATTTATTAGACGATAATGGGATATGTGCACCATTTATAATGCAATAAGAATAAATATATCTCATTATTTTAACGAGAGATATATTCCCTCTAAATTATAAAGTTGAAAAGTATATTTATCCTTTTGCCCTTTATAAAATAATTATTTATTAAATTGATAATTTAAACAAATCAAAATAGATAAATCTTATACATAAATCAAATCAAAGCATTTAAATCAGCGGATGCCAATTAGATTTATTAATTAAAAAGACATAATATGTTTCTAGATATGGAAATCCTAATTTTTGCTTCTCCTGTTCATGGATTTACTTTTTTACATTAATTATGGGAAGAATATAAGTTATACATGTTGATTATATATAAATATGTTACATAATGACGGTCCGAGGGTGATATAAATATCTTACATTAAACCCTAATAGAGTATTACTTTTGTTCTTGCGCCGCAAAACTTGACCCCAAACCACTCTTTACATCGATCTTCAAAAATGATGTCAAAGGCAAAATTACGAAAGACAAACGAGGGAAGGCGTATCAAAGGGGATACATCTATTCTTCCGAATGATATCATTTTCAGCATCCTTGTTAAGGTATACGCCGTATCTCTATTACGTTTTAAATGCGTTTCTAAATCGTGGAATGCTATGATTTCTGATAATATTAAATTCATGAAAGATCACCGTGATCAATCCAAAGAGTTAGGACGTGAAAAGCTTTTGTTACAAAGAACGAATGGTGAATTCGAGTTTATACATTTGAACAATCCTAGAAAGGTTATCACAAAGAAATACCAATTTCCTCTAAAAGAATTTCGAGGTACACGTACCTTATGCTCATACGATGGCTTGGTACTGTTGAAGAAACCTAAGGCTTATAAGAAATTTATTTTGTGGAATCCATCATCTGGACAACACCACATTCTTGAGTGTCCATTTATGAAACCTCATGAATACACATTTCCTCATGCTTGTGGGTTGTGTTATGATTCTACCACCGATGATTACAAAGTTATATTGATCTATAGCTTATTCTATGTTGTGTACTCTATGAGTACAGGTTCTTGGACGAAGAATACAACTTCCCCTGTATTACAACAACGTCTCCTTGGTTACGAAATAGTACCTAAATTGAGTTCATATGGGTACAGTCAGGGAATTAGCGTCGAAGGTTATGTATATTGGTCTCTGAATGAAAAACTTGACCATTATGTACGTAAAACTTCTACAATTATATACTTTGACGCGAAGTCGAATGAATTGAAAGAGTCTTCGACACTAATTTTTGTTGAGAAATATGCATACTTGTTTCATTTGTCTACTCTGAAAGGTCGTCTTTGTGTATATGGAGGCTTCAGTTACTCTGTGGGATTGGGCATCTGGATCATGGAACAAGATGGTTGGAAATATTTTATGAAAATTTGCAACATACCAGATTTAAATTGTGCTCGTTTCCTATATCATTATAAGCTTTTGTGCTACACGAAAAATGGTGAACTTATCTTTCATAGACCGGGGTACAAGAATCTTTCCATCTATTATCCTAATAAAAAACAATTTGTTAGGACAATTCAGATATCAAATCAACTCGGGTATATGTTTTATCCCATAGATACAATATGTTTGGATAGCTTATATTTTCCCAGAGTTCATGTCACACACAAGAAGAAGAAATTCAATACTCAATCAGAATGAAGGTCGTAGACTTCAGAAGACACTTGTGAAATCAATTCAATACTCAATGAGAATGAAGGTCGTAGATTTCAGAAGACACTTGTGATATTAACAGAGCAATGACAAATTTGTCAAATTCTATCATATGCATTGATATGTTATCTTGAGACTTTTAAACTTTTAATTTGTGCTCTTGTTAGTATTCTTGCGGTTACATGTTCTATCATCTTATTCTCTCTTTAATGTTTTTTAATATCTAAAAGCTAATTTACCAAATTTTATTTTTAGTAACATTAATTTATGGTGTTTGAACTCTGCTAAAATACTGTTGCATATGTATAATGCGCTATTTTTAAAAGATTCGACGCACACTCATCGATATTTTAGAAGAGTCCGAGCAAGAGCATTCAATCTTGGGAGTGAACTTTTCTCTTCTGATTTGCAATATTCATGAATGGATTTGATGTGTTCTTCGGTCTGTTTGTATGTTTCTTCCAACTCTTCCTCCACCACTTGGTCCATTTGGAGTTTCCTTCAATGGTGAGTTTTAGTTATTTTAGCAGAGAAGGTTTCTTTTTTTTCTTTTCTTGGTGGTGGGGGGAAGGGGGCGGGAATAAACGGATAGATTAATTCGGGTTTGGATATGGGTGTCACACAAGTCCTCTCTTGTAAATCATTCTTTTTATCTTTTCTAGAAACACCCACCTTTTTTTGCTCTCTTGATGACTCGAATCTACAATCTTAAGATTAGAGGATCCCTCTTGTCCCCTTGCTTATAAATTATGTCACAATCTACTCAATTATTATTTTAAAGGATATTATTGAACGAATTTTCTTGATGAGGCACGCTAAAAATATTGAGACGTGCTATTAAGTTATGTTATATATTATTGTTATAAACTAGATCACACTTCACTCGGTCAGTATTCTACTAAAAAAGTAAACTTTATGTATATTTCATTTTATTCACATAGATAATTTAATAAAATTGATGGCCTAAAATTAACCTATAAAGAAGGACTTAAATTGAATTAATAAAATTTTATATATTTTTATTTGATTTTTTCCTTTTTGTTTTGTAATAGTGTGTACGAACTGTTCTGTTCATATCTTGATCGGTGGTGGATTAGTATGAAAATATCTTGTTTATATTAATTCGATATTTTTAATGTAGAGTAATTTTATGTATAAAAATCACTAAAGTTATAACTAAAGGTTTATATATTTTGGGTTGGTTCGATTTTTTTTTTAATATCACATTAAATCGATTTTATCAAAATTTTAAATCTATAAACTAAATTAATTTAATAAAAGTCAGACTTTTCAACCTAGGATTTTTTTCGAAATTTTCCATTTTTTCAAGTTTTCAGAGTTTTTTCTCCGGTAAAGTTTTCGTACAAAACATATAACTTATACTTGAAATATTTCTTTATTCCTAATAACATACAACGATTTAAGGTGTTTCTTAATTAAGAAAAGGATCAAATTTATCCCTCTTCTTTCGAAAATTGGCCTAAGTCTACCACTTGTTATACTATCTGGCTATATTTACCCCCGCCGTTATGAAAGTTTTCATTTATACCCCCTTATTTAACAGAAATACCCAAATCTACCTAAATGACTCATTTTTTAAAAATAAAATCCATATCTTAATCTAACCCGCTCGTCCCGACCCATTTTAACCTATTAACACTAGACCCACAAACAAGATAACCCCATACCCACAAAATCGACAAACAAACTCATGATACAACATCTGCTTTGCCTAAGACAACATCAATCATTGCATTCCATGAGACAACATCTTTTTTGGATTTTGATCAAACGTCAAGCGAGCATTATGGACATCACTGGATTTGCAATAGCAAGTAATTAAGGAATTCCAAGAAGACGCATTCCTCTCAGACGCCCCCTCGACACAATCATGTCTACTGAAAGCTGAAATCATAGCATTGTTGGCAATAACATCTTTCTGTGGCATTTCCACGAACACTTTCTGTGCAGACCCCAAATACCCAACTTTCGCATAGAAATCAAGCAACCCAGTTTTCAAAATCACATCAAATTCAAAATTCATTTTCACAATCTGGGAATGAAACATTTTCCCTAAGTGGTTTGCGTTCAGATTTGCGCAAGAACGCAAAATCAAAGAAAGGGTGTCTGTGTTTGGAAAGAAGCTGTAACTCCAACCCTCTGTGTTTGAATTTTGATCAAACGTCAAGCGAGCAATATGGACATCACTGGATTTGCAGTAGCAAGTAATTAAGGAATTCCAAGAAGACGCATTCCTCTCAGATGCCTCCTCGACACAACTTCTGTACTCTTCTTAGTATTCTTGTGATTATATGTTCTATCTTCTTATTCTCTTTTTCTAATGTTTTTTAATATCTAAAAGCCAATTTATCCAATTTTATTTATAGTAACTCAAATTATGGTGTTTGAACTCTACTAGAATACTGTTGCATATGTGTAATACACTATTTTCGAAAATATTCAACATACACTCATCGATATTTTAGAAGAGTCCGAGCAAGACCATTCAATCTTGGGAGCAAACTTTTCTCTTCTGATTTGCAATATTCATGAATTTGGATTTGATTTGTTCTTCAGTCTGTTGGCATGTTTCTTCCAACTCTTTCTCCACCACTTGATCTATTTGAAGTTCCTTCAATGGTGAATTTTAGCTGTTTTAGCGGAGAAGGGTTTCTTTTGGGAAGAAGAAACGGGCAGATTAATTCGGGTTTGGATATCGGGTGCAACACAAATCCCTTGAGCCTTTTTGAGGAGTTTATAAACCATATCACAAACCACTCAATTATTATTTTAAAAGATATTATTGAACGGGTTTCCTTGATGAGGTGCAAGGGCGGAGTTTGCGGGTAGAGGTTCATCCGGACTTCCTTCGTCAGAAAATTTCATCGTGTATATAAGGTCAAATTTGATTTTTAAGTATATATATTATGCATTGAATTTTCTTGACATAACCTAGAATAATCTTGGCCCGGTGGTTAAGGGATTTTAAAATTAAGTATGATGACTTTCTTCTTCTTTTTTTTTTTTAAATATCTTTTTTCTGTAAATATTTTGCACTAATATAAATTTTGTTTCTTTTGATAAAAGAGAATTACTTCAAAATGAACCTACCATTGACTATTATATTAATTTCATTTGACGTATTGTTAGTATGATTTTTAACGATATTTTTATTTATCTTTGTGAACCTCTTCGTCGATTTTTTTTTATTGTTCACTCCTTCAAAACTGTTGAATTCCCTTGCTAATATTTATGGATCCGCTACTGATGGGGCACACTAAAAACGTATTCAGACCTACTATTAAGATGTGTTATATATTATTGATTATATTTCACTCGGTCTGTATTCTACTAAAAAGGTAAAATTAATTTACATATATTTCATCCTATTTAATAGATAACTTAGGCCTTATTTGTTTCCACTTGGAGGTCTAAATCTGAATAGTTCAGATCTTAGTTCATTAAGTGTATTTGTTTTCACTAAGATTTAAACACTTATTTCATTTGAATAGGTCTTAATCATTAAGATGTGAAATAAAGTCTTAGTATCATTAAGAACTATGTTTGTGTGCATAACTTTCACCATCACCCTCTATCCACAACCACAAGCCACCACTATTAACCACCTCTATCATCACAATCACCACCATAGTAACTATTACCAACCACCAGTCACCACCACCACCTATTACCTCGCTCTGCCACCATTATTAACCACCATATCGTTGTCAACCACCCTTGACATTACAACAACTATTAGCAACCACCACTACTGTCAGTCATTACTAACATACCACCACCATCATTATAATTAAATTGCCACCATTACCACCACCTCTACCACCACTACCACTAACTACTACCACTGCGATGAAATCCTACTGCCAACCACCTTAGCCATCACACCTAGCATCACCGCCGACTACCACCAATACATCGTCAACCACTACACATTCTTCAGTCATCACCATCAACACACAAGCTCCTAACATCAACCAATTTCACCATCACAACCACCACAACCACCAACCGTCACAATTACATCAACCACTATAACACCAACCACCCACATCATCATAACTATCACCACTACCATTACTAACAACTATGACAACCACAATTACTAGCCACTAGCACTAAACATTACCATGACCAC
>JACEIK010004305.1:81453-104046 GCA_018107945.1 Datura stramonium
ATCTATAAAAATTATATACACATAATGTCGAGTTGGTCTGATTTAGTTTGATTTCTTTTAGTTAAAATCAAACCCAACTAATTATGATTGATTTTTTTTTCATCACCAACCAAATCTAACGAAATTATTAGTTAAGTTTTTTTCTTCATTTGATTCGAATAATCGGATTGATGCAGTTTATCGATTTTCTTTGTATATCCCTAGTTGCTACGAATAATAAATATGAATCCATAATTTTATCAACACAAAAAATTCAATACTAAAAATTCTGAATCCTCCTCTGATCTTGATCATATACGATCATCTGCTAGCTCCAACCATCAAAGATATATAATAATTCCACTAACCAAAATTTCAGTATATACAGCAATAGTGATAAAGTACATAAAAACGATAAAACATCTTCTTCTAAACCTTAATTAATCATAGTTTGATAATATTCTTGTCTTCTACTTCAATTTTCGAAGAAACATTTTTCAAAAAGATAAAATATAATATTTGAGAATTAAATTAATAAGAAAAACCATAATATATTCAAGAAATGGAAGCTAAGAATATAATGGGACTTTTATAAGCAAAAAAAAAAAAAGAAATACATTCATCTGTATGTATTTATAAAATTTGTCTATTAAATTATGCAACATAGTTTTGTACGTTATATAGCAAGAATAGTCGAAATCTATGACTTTTTTAAGTAATTATTGTGATCAAAATACTTCTTAGTTTAACTTAAACAATAATAAATGATACTAGTAAGAGATATGATTAAGTGAATGAGATGTCTATTCTTAATCAGGAATTTCGGATTGAAATTTTATATGAATATATCTTCGGTAATCAAATCTTGAAATGTAATCATCCCAGGACGAATATATTGAATATTTAATTAGAGAGAACACACTTTTTTATTTTGTTAGTTAAATATTTAATACATTTTTTTTTATGTGTGTGCTTAAAATTCTTTTTTTTTTTCATGAGTCAAGCAAGTGGAGATTTTTTTCGATAATGGGAGGTGAGACTTCAACATAGAACCTCTGCATACTCAAATATCATATCGAAGTGTGTGACTATCTTATCAAAAAATTCAAGTTAATTATATTTATGCTTTACATCACACGGATTTGGAATAGTTGAATTGATAAATTCTGAAGACCATATAATTATATTAGAAAAAAGACAATAACAATAACAACAACAACAATAATAATGTATTCACCGTAATGCCATAAGTGGGTAGGGAGTTATGAGTATACGCAGCCTTATTCCTATCTTGAGAAGGTAATAAATTATTTCCGATAGATCCTCGGCTCAAGTAAAAGTATTTAGTAAAAATCTTTCTGAGCACACTATTTGTAGCTACTATTAGAAGCTAATGTTTCACATCTTGCCAACTTCAAGTAATGTACATAACTTTGCAGTTATCACATGATAAAGATTGGTTGCCATAACTTCATAAAAGAATGTTCAACTCCAGACAATCAGAACAAAACAACCAAATACAAAACCAAACATACCATGAAACTTGATTCAAGATTTCAAAATTCAAAATCTTGAAATTTTACAGGATGTTTTTTTTCCCCTAAATTTAGTGTACTTTGGTCAAACTTCCACAGTAAATCCATGTTTACTCCCACTCTCTCTGTTACCTAGGGAATATTTCTCAACACTTTATGAGTTGTTGTTTTTTTTTGTTGGTTTTTTATAACCATTTTTTTTGTTCTGTCTCTGAAAATAAATAAATAAATTCTCCCCATATGTCCATCCATTGTTTTAGTAAAAAATAGAGTTAAAAGAGGTTAAAATACAGTATCAAATTGTCCTTGTATACATTATATATATATGTGTACTGATAAAGATACAGATACCCTATTTTTCTCAGTTCTGCACATCCAAAGATAGACAATAGTAGGCCATGTAAAAAGAAAGTGAATCCCAAACACCACTACAAAAACCAAGACCCCTTTTTTCAGAAAAAAAAAAAGAAACAAATTTCAAGAAGAAATAGTACTGCTACTAGAATCTCAACCCTTCAAAATCCCTTACTGATTTCTTAAGCAAAAAAAGAACCCTTCAAGCTGCAATCTGTTTCTCTCAAAATCTTCAAAAGAGCAAGCAAAAAATAAAAACCATGATATAATTTTTCAAGAATCTCCCAAAAAAATGGGGTTGCCCAAGAAACCATTTTGTTGCATTTTCTCTGTTTTCTTGGTCATTGTTGCCATTTTCAAGCTGATAGGACCAGCTGAATCTGCATCTGGAAATACTAATTTAGTGTACAAGGGCTGTGCAAAGCAGGCTCTATCAGATCCATCTGGGGTTTACTCACAAGCCCTCTCAACCCTTTTTGGTTCTCTTGTTTCACAGTCTTCAAAGGCCAAGTACTACAAGACTACTACTGGAACTGGCCAGACTACAATAACTGGTCTTTTTCAGTGTAGAGGTGACCTTTCTAATGTTGAATGCTATAACTGTGTAAATGGTTTGCCGATACTGATAGACAAGCTCTGTGGCACCCCTGTTGCTGCAAGAATCCAGCTTTTAGGCTGTTACATGCTCTATGAGGTCTCTGGTTTCCCTCAAATCTCAGGAATGGAAATGCTGTACAAGACTTGTAGTGGGAAAAATGCACCAGGGAGTGGATTTGAAGAGAAGAGGGACACTGCTTTTTCCACATTGGAAAATGGCATGACTAGTGCTGGCATCAATGGCTTTTACACAGCAAATTATGAGTCTGTTTTTGTTTTGGGGCAATGTGAAGGGGATGTGGGCTCTGCTGATTGTGGTGAGTGTGTGAAAAGTGCTGTCCAAAAAGCTCAGGTTGAATGTGGTAGCTCAGTTTCTGGCCAAATCTTCCTCCACAAGTGCTTTGTCAGTTTCAATTATTATCCAAATGGGGCTCCCACAAAATCATCATCATCATCATCATCATCATCTTCATACTGGTCTCCATCTCCTTCCTCAGGTACATACATTTCTTGAATTGATTGAATTCTTGAATTTGCTTAATCTGTTGGATTGTGAACAATGGTTTCTGGTTTTTGCAAATGTTGTTAACACTCTAATCAAGATTTTGTCTTTCTTGGACTTTTTGAGCTGTCTACCTCATTAAATTAGTTGTACATAGTATTGGTAATAAAAAAAGGATCTTGGAATAAACAAACAAGGAGCATTTGATAAATTGATT
The DNA here is from genome assembly GCA_018107945.1 of Datura stramonium. Classification (NCBI taxonomy): domain Eukaryota; kingdom Viridiplantae; phylum Streptophyta; class Magnoliopsida; order Solanales; family Solanaceae; genus Datura; species Datura stramonium. The sequence goes on from JACEIK010004305.1 coordinate 84,638, forward strand.
CTTTTTTTATAATAATATGTCACTGTTAACAAGATGTTTGTCTAGCTTAGATTTGTGTGCTATATTTCAGATTTTTGTTATCAATAGTAATGAGAGTTGTATTCAATGAATGTGTAGGGACAGAGCAAAACACAGGGAAGACTGTGGCTATAATACTAGGAGGAGCAGCAGGAGTTGGTTTTCTAGTCATTTGCATGCTGTTTGCAAGGAACCAAATGAAGAAACATGATGGTAAGTGTAACTTAACTCCCTCCCTCTTAACCAGAAATTTTAAGTTCGAGTCTCGAAAATTGAAAACATTTTATTATGAGTGCTGTCTCAAAAAATGAACTCCGCAATATCTATAATAATCGAACTTCAATGTGAATATCATATCCGATGAAAAAAATCAAAAAAAAATGAGGGTGTAACTTCACTAATTGGTAGTAAATTTTTGGGATAATAACATTTTTGATCCCTCAATTATCAATAAATTATGATTTTGATCCTTGTAATACACGACTCAACTCGTCTAACCTTCAGATAGTTAAAGTGTGCCTTTGGTCATTTTAGAAAATATGTTATATTTAAACTAATTATAAAAGTACATTACTACTCAAATATGAAGTAACAGTACAAAATTAACATAACATATATATAATTAAATAGTAGAACGGTTAATAATTCTGAAAATTTATAAATATTCATAAGCAAAAAGATCATTCAAAAGATGTGCTATTACCCCTAATTTTTATTCTATTGTTTAAATATTACCACTTACTTATATTATGTTATGATTTAAATATTTTGCTGCAGATTATTGAAGGGATCAGCTGTGTATTATTATTATTATTATTATCATAAAAGGCTGGCAAAAGCTTTTTGTGAGGTGGATTCTTTCCTTGTTTAGATTTTCTTCCTAGAAGAAAAAGAATTTTTCTTTCTGGAAAACTGATGAATATTTGTGAGCTGTAATTCTTGGAATTATTAGGTAAAAAAAAAAAAAGAGAGAAGAGGATAACAAAAAAGTTATTTGAGCAGAGAGTAATTTTGGGGGGGTATGAAACTGACATTGAATGGGACATAATTTTTTGGGAGAAATGATGTAACAATACATTTTTCTTTTGTCAACTTATGAAGAAGATTGGAAAGAGCACTATAATGGTTCTTGGCCTTTTTCTCCTATTGCCATGTGCATGTTGTCTCTTTTCTCTTTGTCTAGAATAATGGTTTTGCCCATTTTTTTCTTCTCTAAGTTTTATGCTTTGTTTTTTCGAATTTTATATCTGAATTATTTGGTGGATGAGTTTTATTTGAACTATTACTAAAATGTTTATCGAAACACACACCTCAATAATCGGTTGTTCTTTTTTTCATACCTGAAATATCATCGTCGTTCAGGTAGTAAAAGGGAACAGTTGATAGTTGAGGTGCGTTTAATAAATAGTGGTGATAGTTCATGTAAGAAAAAAGTGAACACCTGATAGTTCAGGTATAAAACTCAACAAATCGTGATATTTTCAGGTGTATTTTTCACCCTTCATTCTATGATGTGTGAATTTAAAAATAAATTTTGCTAGTTGGGTAATCTCGGAGAATAATATTGTGTACGTTATGTAAATAAGTTAATTATATAAATATATCATCTTATTTAATTATATGCATTAGTTTCAGTAATCCGTAAAACCTCATATTTGTTCCAAATGAGTTTGATGTATATATGACTAAAGGAGATGACATATTTATTGTGGTTAATTTAACTACCTATTAGACGTTTGAAAATAAGCAAAAAAGATTTGACAAAATTTGAATGGAAAGTGACTAATAAAAATATTTTATCACGTATTTAAATGTTTAATTAGAATAAATTATAATTTTGAATATCTAAATAAAATTTATTAACAAATTTAAAGAGTCAGTGTATATATTACTAAGCCATCTTTTCTAATCCCACCAACTTAAAATGGAGGATGCATTTCTCAAGCTAATGAATGTACGGACATATGTCTTGTATATATACTTTTCTTAATGCTTGATTATGATTAAAATGAAATATATTTTCCCTTTAATTTATTGATTTTTAAAATTAATCATTTAATTAAATATAAACATTTGATGCGAGTAGATATTTATTTTGCTAGTACCCTCGAGGCTTTCATTATATATACATAAAAAATAATTCGCCTATGCATAATATTATTTTCGAAAAAGGAAATTCAATTAACCATCGTTGACCCGATGTCATTTCTGCCATTGCTTCCGGAAGAAAATAGTACCTTAATATTTTTCAAGAAAAAATTCATTCATATCGAGTGCTTACATTTAACTAATAAATATACGATATGTGTTTGAACATACATAACTATCATTTAATCAATGATTAATTAATATATATTTTCATTTTATTAGAATCACTTAATTTAACTTCGATAAATTGAATCGATTAGATGTAACGATTCGGGTGCGAATAAGTATTTACCATCCTTTTTAACATTGATCTTCAAGTCTTCATGTCACTCTTTTTCATTTTATAAGAATCATTCTTTTTCCCAAAATTGAGCTATCCTTTTCTTGTTTATGACTCCTTCATATACCTCCCACTAAAATTATGTATATATNATATAATACTAGTATTATAAATATTTTAAAAGAGAAAATACATAAATTACTCCTAAAGTTGTCCCAATAATTCGATTTCACACTTTAATTTTTACGAGCGTTTTTTTATCCCCGATTAAGCACCATACAATAGTTTATCTGCTGCCACCTGCCAATATATTCATAGCTTAGAAGACAGAGAGAAAAAGGGATCGGATCTGACTGGAGCGATCGCGACCTAAAAATAGAGATTAAGTGATCGCTGCAAATATAATTTTATTTCACTCACTATTTAAGAGAACCATTTAATATAACATGAATTGACTCGAATCTCCCAAAAACATAGTTGAAACGCCAACTTCTTTCTTTAAGCTCTCGAGAAAATCGGTTCAGCACCTTAAAACTCATGCTTAGCACCCAAACTTTGCTAGCTTTGATTGTCCAGGTCCATATAAGGAGACCACACATCTCATGTGGGACTTTTTCATTCGTTCAAGGATGATGAACAACAATCTGAACAGGCTATAAAAGGATAATTACCTCAACTTGCACCAGGTTTTCAGTCTTTATTGTATGTAAACTCTTGGGATGTGAGCAATCTTAGGCCAGTCATCTCCTACTTCCTTCTGGCATATTTGCTTCAGGCTTGATGAACATCTTCTGACAATTAGCATTTGCAATGCTGTGAGAGATCCCATGCCTTCGGGCAAGGATGTCAACACAGGGGAACCACCAATTTCCAACCGATTAAGGACAATGAGGCCGCCTATCCATTCTGGAATTGTTGCGAAGTTATGACATTTCCAAATGTCTATTGACTTCAAGGTGTCCGAGAAATGTTGGAGCCAAACTGGAAGTGTCATTAGCTTGTCAAGCCTGAAAACTCTGAAAGTTGATAAATTCCCTGGGACTTCAAATTGCATTGCTTCTTCGTTGGACAAGTCAAGCCGAGGGCAATCATCTATACATAAAAACTCAAGGGAAGTGAGATGAGTTAGACATGTGGATAGAGATATCAGATTTCTGCAGTTTAGAATAGACAAGGATCGGAGAGACGTGAGACTCTTGAACGCATCCTCTGGCATAGTTTCTAGGCCATTAACAGAATCCAGAGTCAAATTATTTAAATCACAAAGAGGAGAAGGATGATGAGGTGCGCAAAGAATTTGCTTCAATATCTTCTCACTTATCATCACCAATACAAGCCGTTTTAGGGAAGAGAAGTAGCAGTCATCTGTAGGAGTATTTGATGGTAGAATGAATTTATCATCATCACCTTCAAGTCCATCTATGTTCTCCACAAACTCAAGATTCCATAGTACAACACATTGGAGAGAAGGCAGTTTCCATAGTGGTGGAAGTTTTTGGCATTTATGGCAATCTCTTATATATAGACAATCAAGCTTGGGGTAGCAAAAAGCCAAGATTCTCAAACATCAACCAACTTGGAAACCTTGACCCACTGTAATTTTCTATTTGCAAGTTTTCAATGTTCTGGTGCGGCTGCAGGGCCTCCAACATTATCAGATCAGCTCCAGTATCATCCTCATGAGTTCCATATTCGAACTGTACACTCAGCTGTCGAAGATGTTCCATTCTTTTCACTACATCTGTCGGTATTCTTTCTCCAATTGCACGGGCTCGTCCCATGAATTTAATGCTTAAGCTATTTCTGAGATCAACAAGGCCTTTTAGTTCGTTCAACTTATCACTTGCCAGACCAGATATGAAACTTTCTTTGCCTACAATAAAATTTGTCAATGTCCGTAAAGACGTCAATTGGCCAATTCCAGGTGGCATATCTTTCAGGGAAAAACAACAATCAAAATCCAAATGTATGAGACTTGGCAACTGCCAAAGTCCTGGTGGAATATGGGTTAATGAGTTGCAGAATTTACATACCAAACATCGAAGGCTAACCAATCTCCAAATATCTCTAGGCAACTTTTTGAGTTTATCGCAATTAACCAACTTTAAAACTTGTAGATTATGCAATTTTGTGATGGAATTTGGTAAAGTAACAACACTTTCAGAAGAAATAGCAAGATATCTTAGATGCTTCAGTCCACCTAAAGATTGAGGCAGAAGTTCTATCTGCAGGTGACCTAGATGTAGAACACGCAAACGTGCAAAACTTGAAATCATTCTCTCTAAAGTTGAATTGCACATGACAATGAATGGAGAACCATTTAGGTAAATAAATGTCCGCAACTTCATATGCTTCCTATAGAATGAATTGGGAAATGCTGATGAACCATCAATCTGGAATAAACAAGAAGCATGGAGAGTTTGATCAGGGACAATTTCTGTATCTTCTGGTTTAATGATACTGAAGAACTCCCAATCTGCAACTTCTTTCGCGAGATCATGAATACGATCGTGCATTTTGTATAAATGAGGAATTTCAGTTTCTTGAAAGAATGACCTTTCCAACAAATCCATGAAATATGAATTTGCAACTTCCTCCACATTATCTCTGTTGCTAGTAGTTGATTGAAGAAAGCCTTGAGCAATCCACATATCAATCAAATCAAATCTCTGAATTTCGAAATCCTTTGGAAAGAGGGAACAATATGTGAAGCATATCTTTAAATGCTGAGGAAGGTGATTATAGCTCAATCTCAAAATGGCCATTACATCATTGCCTCCTCGTGTGATACTTGACAAATCTTGACTCTTGAAATATATCCACTCATCCTCCGTTCTTTTGAGGCGTAGTAGGCTTCCTACTGACCTTTTTGCAAGAGGAACTCCTCCACACTTTCTCACAATCTCCTTTCCTATTTCCACCAAATTCGAATGTTTGCTCTCTTTGTTACATTCAAATGCCATTTTCTCAAACAATGTCCATGCCTCTTCCTTTGAAAGGTCTCCTAATTTATGTTGGTGAACACTTCCTGAAACTTCAGCCACCACATCTGAACGAGTAGTTACTAAAATCTTACTTCCCCTGGCTCCACCGATCAAACATATTCTTCAATCTCGACCATTTCAAGGCATCTTCATTCCACATATCATCAAGCACTAGCAGATACTTCTTCCCATCAAGCATTTTTCGAACCTCGTTTTGCACTGCATCTGGTTGAAGGTAATTAGCCTTCTCCCCTCCTGCAGATTCCACAATCTTTTCTGCAATCATTTTGGCTTCAAAAACATCAGAAACACAAACCCACAATCTTTTATCGAAATTTTCCTTAACCATTTCATCATTATACACCCATTGTGCCAGAGTGGTCTATCCTAGTCCCCCAATACCAACAATTGATACAACCACAACATTCTCTTCAACCTCAGAATCCAAAAGAAAACCCACAATTTCCTTTTTATCATCAGTCCTTCCAATCACTTCTCCATCAGGCACAAATGAATAAGTCTCTCTATCCAAATTCAATTGAACTGAATTAGGTTCAAGAAGCAAAGGTTGCCTCCTTCCAACTAGGTTTAAGGAGGCCTTATCTTTTGCAATTACATCTAGATTTTCTCTAATGGCCTTGAGACGATGACTTATCTTAAGATTATAAAGCACGGTGTTCGATCTTGAGAAGAAGATGCCTACCTTATTCACCAATTTTCGATGAGTGACTTCAGTGGCGAAGTCATCCAAGAGATCATCAGCCTCAAAGAACACTTTTTTAAGCCTTTTTATCCAGTCCCTCACCTCGTGGCTGCTCCCCTGCTGCTCCTCTGCGTCAATGAGTATGGTTTGGATGGAAGAAACTGTAGCAGAAAGTTTGTGAAGCTCATCGCTTAGTCCGTAAATGGATCCTACTTGTTGAGCAGCAAGAGAACCCAAGCTTTTCAAGATTTCAGCAGCAAGTCTGTAAAGAACTTCGGCCATTATCCAAAGGTACTACTACTAAATATATGATTGAAGATGAACAATCTTGCTGTTGCAAAAATGTCATAGATTTATGAAAGGTTGACGAAGACCTTCTCTTCCTCACAGCAAAATGACACATTATGGAAATGGTCATAGATTTAGGTACATAGTAAAATATTTTATTTTATTTTATGTGCTTAATTGATCATAAAAAAATTTTTAAATTAGGGAAAACAAATTCTATTATCTCCTTCCCACCCTCACAATTACCCGCACGCCATCTCCTCTCTCACCCCACAACACCCGTCATCCTACCACATTCTCTGGTTTTATCTTAAGACCATTTGATTATGCGAGATAAAATCATGATATGAGATAAAATTAAAGTTTTGTTTGGACATGCAATTTGAAATTCTTAAGTTGTATTTTTTTCTTATGAACATACAACCCCATAAATTGTGAAAACTATCAAAATTTCTCTGATTCTTGTACAATCTTACAAAATTAAGTAAAAAGTTCATAACAAATTATAATACACTATCACAAAGTCATCTCGTGATTTCAGATCACGAGATGAAATCGCATGTCAAAACACCTACTTAGAATACAAATATTTTTAAGATAATATTTTTTTACTTGATATCGAACACAAGAAAATAAGTAAGAAATTGTTTGTTTTTCTTCTTACCTAACACATTTAGATTATTATTTCAAATTTTCTCTTCTTTTGTTTCAATTTATATGATGCTTTTTTTTTAAAGTCCATAAAAAAAAAATATTTTTTTTACTTGGCAAATATTTAATGACACTATCAATATTTTTCTCCTTAATTGTAGCACATATATCGTTGATACATGCTTGACAAATCACCGAATAGTTGCTATAAATTGTAATTATACAAACTATAGCTACTAATGGTAATTATGATTCAAAAATTTGCTACTTATCACTTACCGTTCTGTAAGATCTGCAGCTATAATCACTGGCAAGGTGTTGTNTCAAAAATTTGCTACTTATGAAAATTGCTCTAAAAAATTACTATAGTCAAATCTCGTTATAACAATCATTTTGTTATAACAATATTTCACTATAATGGCCAAATATTCTATTTTTCATGTTATATTTTATTTTTCTGTAACAATATTCTAACTATAACAGCAGTGACATTCAAAATAACGGATACACCAATTATATCACAACTTCACGAGGAAAGACTAATGGTATTTGTTTTTTTATACTCATACTCTTTTTTTTTTGGTTAAATTAGTTAACAAATACATTTATTTTCCTTGATATACACATAATCATTAAAACTAGTGTTTGCGTACTATTGCTACTAAATGAGATTCAAATATCAAATATCAATATACATATATAACAACACCTCACTGTAACAGTAAAATCAACAACATTTGACTATATAATCAACCGACTGAGCTACTAAGACTTCGTTAGTGCATGAACTTATTCTGAGACCAAAGACACAAAAAGCAGAATCCAGTTATCTTCAAGGGCTAACACAATCAAGAATCATAGAGATTGAAGCCTCAGAACAGTGGTAATTCTGCAGGATTGGCAACTTATCAATTACAACAGAGTGCAAACTCCAACTCCCTTCCTTCTTAATCTCATGATTTTCACCAATCAATTCAGTTTTTGGATTCCACCCTTTTGGGGAAATTGATTCAGCACTTTGATTTTCACTTGCCCTGTTCTGCAACTTTGCAAATTCAGTTGTCCAGATGTTTATCAGACCAGACATTTTACTGCACTGTGTTTTTCTTTTTGATGGTTTAAGGTATTATACTAAAAAGTGACTGTTTATATATAGATGATTTCTTCTTTTCAGCACACAAAATTCTATGTACTTATAGATAGACCGATTTTACACATGCTTGTGTTGTGTGCTGCTCCTTGTTTTCAACTTTGATGGATATATTATATTAGTAGGTGGTGGAAGGATTTTCATTAAAATATTTACAATATAAATAAATAAAATTTAAAAAAAGTTAATTAAATATTAAAAAATAATTTTAATCATATATATAAATAATATAAATTTTGGATAAAAGAATTGCATGAATGCTTTGATCCTGTCTCACTCCCCCTCCCTTGGTTTTAAAATAAGTAGCGCTATTTTTAATAAATACTTTAAAATATTTTTTAAATATTTTTAGTATATAAAGTCCATATATTTAAATAAAGATAAATTTAAAAAAGAACATTATTAATATTTTTTTTAATTTTAAGAATTTTTTAATTATATTATTATTTTAAAATAAAATTAAGGAACTAAAATGCTGCTTATTTTAAAAGGGTGGAGTATTATTTTACTATGTGCCCTAAATCTGTGAGTTTTGGCCCACATGGGATTCTTAATTGGTTTATTCAAGAAATAAATAAAAATTGTTATTCTTGTTGGCAGTTGAAACTGTGTGCGCCCCCTGTAGTTATTGGGCTGAAACTTTCTTACCCCCAATGTGATATTAATTTGTCCTTAGATAATAATTTTAAAAAAATTATTTTTGTATAATAATTAATCTAATATGATTATGTTGTTATTTTATTAGTATGATTGTGTTATTATTTTATTTATTTTTGCATTTTTTTCTTTATAGTAGTATTCATATCTTATTATTTTTAAATTTATTCTTTAAATGATTGATATGTGATATTATATAATAATAAAAAATAATATAATAATTATATAATATGATATATTATAAAATTAGCATATAACAATTATTCAAACAAAGTGTAGCGATTGGTTACATTTGGTTTATGCGTTTCGGACATTAATTAAAAGATAATCACAAATTTAAATAGGGTAAAATTCATTATTTTTAATATAAATTTAAAAATTTAAGATGTTAGAACTTATACAGTTGTGGGATACTGTCCTACAGGACATTATAAATAAATAGGAAATTAAATAAACACTCTTTAAATTTAATTTCAATAACAATAATCTCCTTTGTGATCGGTCTTTGTGATCGGTCCATTTTAATATAATTAATTTAACTTTATGATCTATTTAATGTACTTTTTCCTTTATTTATTTGGGTATAATCTAGTTTTCATTATCATGAGATTATATTGTAACTTTGTCTTAAATTCAACTAAAATTATTTTGGCTATAAATAAGGTTACTCTAAAGTTAACCCATAATTGTTAAAAAAAAATTAAAAAAAAAAGATGAATTTCACAAAGGTTGTAACAGTGGTAATTATTATGATATTTGTAGGAAATAATAATAATGTAAGTGGTGGTGAGGTGAAAATTTCTTCTTGTGAAATGAGATGTATAGAGGCATGTTTTGGAATTGCTCTTTGCATAGAATGTTGCAAGAAGCAATGTCCTCATTTTACTTCTTCTAAAGCATCTCTATGTAAGGTTGCTTCAATTCAACATTGCTCCAAGTTTAATCAAGGTATATATATACGCTACTAGAAACACGTGTTTTTTTTTTTCCGAGGATTATAACAATGGAGTCTGTTAGTTTAAAAGAAGATGATATAGTTTTTAGTGCTCGTCGGTCGTCTAAGGCTTTCGTTTTTCTTATTTTATACTTTTCAACTGCATTTGGTTGGTTATCTCAATGAAATACACGATTATTAATGATAGTGTCGTCCGTTGATATTTTTTTATTCTTGGAAAAAACACATTTTTTATTAGTAGTGATGTATTATCTTTTTTTATTCAAATAATTATTCCTATGTTTGTTCTAATTACAAGTCAAGTCTATATTATTATTTATGAATTTTTATTATTTCTTAACAATTTTTTTATTTATTTTGGGGGTAGATGAGAAGCTAATGAGAAGTTGCTTGGATGAAGTGTTCAACAAAAAATTGCACCTAAATTAACAAGAAAGGCATATAGTACTATATCTTGTTTGACCCAAATGTAATCAAGATTTATTTTTTTAATGAAGTGATTATATTTTTGAATAATCTATCTTTTGATATGTAGCCTCCTTTTACCATCTCTGTGTTACCTTCTAATGTAGAGAAACTATGTACCTATAACTTCTATTTACGAATGCATGTTTAAATATAACTTCAAATTTTAAAAATTACAACTTCAAAAATTTATAAATTTCAAGTTTAACTTTTCAACATCAAAATCTATGGCTAAAATTTTTCTAAGTTTCAAGTTTAACTTCAACTTTAAGATCTATGACCAGACGGGAGTAAATATTTTGATCATAAGGTTTGATATTCGATATGATATAAAATAACCTACTTTTATGTAGGCTGCGAACACCGATTATGGTGTCACTCAAAATCAAGTTTGATGTACGATCTGTTAATCCTATTGAAAAATAATAATCAGAGCAAAAATATATATACTAAAGAAAAATTGGTACACTCATATAAAAGCGAATCGATACAACTACAACCAAACACATACAGAATGAAACAGGCTATACTCAAACTCTCACTATATATTGTAAATACTAAGAAAAATCAAACTTATACAAAAACTTATTCCAAAAAAAAAAAGGGAATCCAATTTCCTTCAAGGGCTAACACAATCAAGAATCATGGAAATTGAAGCCTCAGAGTAATTGTATTTCTGCAGAATTTGCAACTTCTCAATTAGAAGAGACTGCAAACTCCAATTCCCTTCCTTCTTAATCTCATGATATTCACCAATCAATTCAGTTTTTGGATTCTTTTCAGCAACTTTCTTCTGCAACTTTGCAAATTCACTTGTCCAAATATCTATCAAACCAGACATTTTTTTCTCTGCACTTTGCTTGTATGTGTTTGTTTTGTTTTTCTTTTTGATGGTTTTAAGGTATTATTACAGAGTGGATTCTTATATATAGTGGTGAAATTTAAGGGACTGTGAAATTAAAGTTGCAGCACACAAATTTCAAATGGTTTCAGTTAGACAGATTTACACAGTTTTGTGTGCAGTTTCCTGTTTTTCAATTTGATGGACTCGACAAACTACATACAAATACAGTGTGTCCTAAAACTGTGATTCAAAAAATTTGGACAAAAATACCCCTAGCTAAAATACATAATAACTTCTGATGGAGTTCCAAACTTTGACTAGTGGAACTGTAACACAATATGCTAGAGTTTCAGACTTGGTGAATGACTCATGGAGTTTAAATTTTATTTCCGCTTTAAAAAATAGCTAAACACTGATTATAACTTAATTAGCAACCCCACCNATATATATAGGTATCCACGTCTTTTTAGCCCAGATGTCAATATCCACGTCTTTGAAGAGAAGGCAAAACACTTTAAAATTCATATTAATTCACCAGAGTAAAACCTCTTTTCAGATATTGCAAACAAGAAAATGGCAAGTCAAGAATATTCTCAACAACTAGGGATCTAGACATGAGAGTCTTCATAACCGTATCCCTACTAGATTTTCCTAAACCTCTGCTCACAACAAGGGATGTATTGCATACCCAAGGCACAGAAACTACATAAGCCAGACCATTACAGGAACTGCTACTCCCTAACAGAACTTCTTTATATGATCTGCACACTTTAGAAACATATTTTCCCAATGGCAAAAGGTGAGAACCAGGTGGACAGACGTCGGCATCCCTGAAGTCTACATCTGAGTGAAGGTTTACTACAACGGTTCCATGCTCGGGGTGAAGTTGGTCCGCGAGAGCATTGAGGAATGGAGAGTGTGTATCCCACAGCGTGTGAGGAAAGATATCTTCCCCGTCATATGCATCGACGAAGACAAGATCATAAAGATCTTTGTTCTCGAGGAGAAACTTCTCAGCATCTGACTCGTGTAATTGAATCCTCTCGTGAATGCCTTTCCATTGAACTTCTTCGATAGGATCAGGAGTTGAGCATGCACGGTTGCCGGATGGGGTCATAACCGAGTAGGATGGGAACCCCATTGCTTGGACTGAGGCTGAGATTACCACAGGGTCGATTTCAGCTATGTGCACTTCAGCACCTGATACATCGCAGGGGTTATTTCCAAAACAGATAGTTGGGCAAATATTAGTACGTAAAAACAAGCAATAGTTAGTTTAGGAACAAGTGCCAAGTCTCTCATACTAGAAAGTAAAGTTACAATACCATTGAAAGGGGTTGAGATCCTAAGAAGCAAGCATGTGAATAGGATTTAAAAGCAGAGAACAAAGTAGCTTCTATTCTAGGTAATCTGATATCCATATCTTTTCTCCAAGAAAATATTAGAAAGAAGTACTATGACTATTATCTTTGGCAAAATTCGTAAATATATCCAAGTCGCTAGAAAAGGAACACACTTGCTAGGACGAATGCAATGCAAGAATACAAGCTACCCAAGGAGTCCATTTTACATGCATATCCAAAAGGCCAAGAGAGCGCTTCAGAACTTCATAATATTTGGATCCAAATTCTACCCTGCCTATGTGAACCAAACAAGAACTACAGGGATGAGTTTACATACACAGACAGTCCATAATTTAAGCCCCTGTCCAGGTGATCCAAGCAAAACTTACAGGAATGAGTTTTCTGTATGATACACAGACCAAAACCACAACGAAGTCTATTCGAGTTAAAGGCACTCATTCTATCATTTATTCTTCCATCAGACCTCGCATTCTGTGTGTCTTCAATGGGGACAATGAATATTCCTTCAGAAACTTGAAAGGAATCAGTCAGTATTGTACTAAAGTCAGTTCAGAGGATATCACCAATAGTACAAGAAACACATAATCTTCAGTTTCCAATATCATCTGACTGCATCATCTCATGTCAGATTATCTGCCCCAATACTTTCATTCAATATGAGTAATGAGATTTTACATCAAAAGGAGAAAAGAAAGTATGTTTCTTTAATATCAGATCCTGTGATAAGAAGGATTGGGTAATAATTTCCCGTTCATACTTTGTCAAATGACACAATGCCACCAAAAGAATGATCAAATTCAGAGACTTAAAGAGCAGCAAAGGCAGGAAAAACAGCACTCAGTAAGAACCTTGAATTTTGCTTGCCAAAAACAATGGTATGCTTCCTCCACCATGCCCAATGCATAAAATTTTCATTGGTTTTCTCCCACAAACTGCACTCTCAAGATCGTATTTACATGATGCGATGGTAGCCAGCCCAGCAGAGACCATGCTCTTCACATCTGTATAAAAAATATGAAAAGATGCAACATTATCATTGAGGAGAACTGGAGAAGTACGATATGTTATGTTCCAATAACTAAATACTAAGTACTATTTACTCTAAGGCCATGTCTAAAACGATCTTTCAAAACAAACTATACTGGACCTTCAACATTCATAATTTATGTATGACATCACCATATCTTTTTCTCATCAAATTCACAACACTTTTTAAAGAGAATGCTTTGGAAATTTGTTACATGCATCAATTCTTACAGAAGACCTGAGACCAAAAAGACAATTTTGTCATGATGTACATATTTGAGGTTTGGTGCACAATATGCATGACAAGAACCACCAAAATTGTATAGAAGTATTCCTTTTCCTCATTTGTGGCATACTCAAATTCAATATGTTTTCTTGCACATGAAATGAAATCATTTGTATTTTGTAGCATGTTCTTCTATAGAAAACCAAAATGCAAATGAAAGACCAAAGAAGCTTCTTTAGTGTTGAAACCTAAAGACTTCTAGCTGACAAAGAAATTATGGAGATTGAAGAACATGAAGAAACTGAAAATTGATTTCTTTGGTAAATATTTCAGTGAAAACTGAAAACTAAGTGACTCGATGATTAGTAGACTGGTCTTCCTCAAAAAAAAAAATGATTAGTAGACTGGTAATTAATATTTCTCTCGCCCCCAAGATTGTTAATTATCAGAGAGTGACCTCTACCTTCAAATGACAAATCAGTCAGCTATAGTTTAATCAAATAATTGCCTTTTAGTGAAGGTTCTCATACTCTCGTCTTTCTTCAGCGCTACAACAAACAAAATTGCACAAGAGAGAAAACCATGAAAAGGAACTAGTGTAGAAAAGAGAAAAGGTATCTTTTTCTTTTATAAGAAAGGAAAGAGAAAAGGTAGATATACGCTGAGAAACTTGTATGTTCCCCTTAACGAATAATTGTTCATGACCTTTCTCATAGTAAAGCAGCAAAATTAATACTTGATAACAATGACCAACCAACTCAAGAACCAAATGCAAAACTAGGAACAAAATTTACACATTTAAGGGGATCAACCAGCTATAGAAAAGAACAAGGTAACAATAGTACCATTCATCCCAGTTTTATTGTTAGAGCATGTGTTGTCTGTCTTTTCTATATAGACACTAAAACTGCACTACAGTAAACAGAGAAGAGCAAAGGCATCCTAAAAAAGATGTACAAATGATGGACCAAAATTTAAACCCAAAACATTTTTTTTGGGGGGAAAATAAATGTATTGTTAATGAACTATATTCCTAGAGAATCATACATTCTATTTACATGATCATACTATTGCAAAGTGCTGCACAACAGAAAATAATATGAGATATTTACATGGAACAGCGAGGCACTCTGCCTGCTGCATCAAGTATATAGAACCAGGAGCTGAATCCCTATAAGCAGCCATTATTTTAACTGTGCTTTGGCGGGTGTCGTCATTGAAGTGAAGATTCCGCCACTGGTAACCAAGAATCCTGAAATTTCCATTGTGATCATACCCTGGATATATCTTTTCGTACCTCTGCTGAAGCCAATTCTCTGTTCTTGCCCAATAACAATTTTCCTGTCAAAAGAAAGTATCAAAACTAGCCCCATCATTCCATCACTAGAAAAAAGAGTAGAAATATCAAATCCAATAACAATGACAAAAACATCTCTATCACAAGTTAGTTGGGATCATCTATATGAATCCTCAATATCCCCATTTCCATCCATCTGGAGTCGATCCAAACTAGGATATTTGGAGAATTACATTATTTTCAGCTTCTGGATAATTGGTCAGCTCCTCTACCCTTCTTCTCTAAAGTACCACAGAGGGTTCACCAGGAGCTTCCACCCTTTTTACTCCCTTGGTGACTAGAACCCACAACAAGGTGGAAGGCGCTTACCATTCGAGCAACCCCTCTTGTTCACCAGGTGGGATTCGAACTCAGGATGTGTGCTTACAACACATCCCTCATTGTACTACCTATACTATTGAAAACAAAGCCTGGGAACTATAAATTAGGAGTGCTCACAAGCTATATAAAGGAGCATATTTCAGCAATTTGTATAAGTTAGAAGTTCTGGAAAATACCATGAATACTTATTAAAAGGCATTCACATACTCTAACAATTTGCATTTCCAGACAAATTAGGAGTTCTCAAAAACTATCACGAAGTAAGGGGGGCGGAGAGAGAGAGATACTGAACTGGTCTGGAAGAAGGATAAGCTACGACAGAAACGACGCCGTTCCCCTTATCGGAAATCGATCGGAAAACAGTGTCGCCGTCGGAGGTTGTGCCCCACCATTCCGATGAATAAAACCAGTCGCCTTCATCTTCTACACTTTGTCGAATTGCTGTTGACAGGCGTCTCAGCTGCTGCCATGACAAATTCCGTTTGCTTAAATTCAGCATTTCCCCAAAAACCCTCTCTAAACCCCTCTTTCGGGTCCTTTTTAAGGGTCATTATATACCCGAAAAATGTTCAAATTAATCTTACTAGTTACTTGCTCCGTCCACTTTTACTCCCCGAGCACACATTTAGACATACGATTTCTTCTCATTGAATATGCAATTTATCTTATGATTTTTTTGAATTCTCAAAAAAGCTTGATTTGGAATTTCAACTCATGAAATGAATTTTTTAAAATACAAAATTTAACCTACAAGTTTATATTCTATAAAAACAAAATCCACTATTTTATATTTGCTATCCATTTATCTAAATAAAATTTATTATTTGTATTATTACTCTTAATAGCCTTTGCTAACCATTTATACTAGATATAAGTTTGTCAACTATGTGAGAGTAGTAGTACACTATAATTCATATTCAATTTTACTTTTTATTGAACTAAAGTTCGATTAATAAATGTTGTATTTTTTTTTTAGAATGGTTTTCTGACACACTATATTATACTTTGTTATGAACTATAAGATTGTATAAGAATTGAGGAAATTTTGATAGTTTTCGCAACTTATGAGAGCTTTATGTTCATGAGAAAAAAATACGACTTACAAATTTCAAATTATATTTTCAAATAAAATTTCAATTTCATCTCGTATGGTCAAACAGACTCCTAAGTCAATATAAAACAAAACAAAGATGGTCATAGAGAGTACTATAGAAAAATGTATTAAGTTTATAAGATTTGAACAATCTTAAACCGGATAGTTGTGGGGTGGAAATATATTTTGACAAGTTTATTATTATTAATTATTTAGAAAGAATTGCCTCAAAGTATATAATAAAGGTATTATGAAGGTAGAATTTTGTACAGTATATGAAGGTAAAATCCACCAAAACTGTTGATGATTAGTGTGACGTCTAATTAATTTCGAATTTAGTTATTTCGAAATTATTATCCCACCTTCAATAAAGAATAAGGAATAGATATGAATTTATTTCATGTTTAGTTGAGATAAAATCTCGGAATAACTTATTCCGAAATTAGTTATCACGGAATTATAGTGTTATTTTTATCCCACCTTCAATGTGGGATAACAAATCCCGAAATAAGTTATCCCGAGATTTTATCTCAATCAAGCATGAGATAGCCTATATTTATTCCTTATTCTTTATTGAACGTGGGATAATAATCCCGAAATGACTAAACCCCTCTTAATTGAGATAAGAAGGGAGATCCAATGCTTGAATGAAGTACAAATCACTTTGATTCGACATACATCTTGGGAATTAGCTTACCAAACGACCCCTGAATGATTGGTCAGTCAGCTATACTACTCTATAAGATTAACAAAATAAATTGCCTTAATCTGAAGTTTCTTCATTCATCTTCCTTCAGCTTACATTAGATAAAAGTTGCCCAAGAAGAGAAAAAAAAAACCAGAAAGGAATTGATAACAGGCAACAAAGACTCAAAATGTGACATGAAAACTGTACTAACCCCAAACCAAAGACTGACACCATTGTGTCCCTTATTAGTGAGAAATTTACATTGTTGATTTAGCTCATACTTCCCAAGCACACATATTTCATCTCTAAATATTCATCCAATCCATATTTAGAACCTTCACGGCCAAGACCTGATTGTTTCACGCCCCCAAATGGAGCTACCTCGGTTGAAACTAGACCTTCGTTAACTCCAACGATTCCATATTCGAGAGCTTCAGTGACACGCCAAGCTCTTTGAATATTTGTCGAGAATATATAAGCAGCTAAACCAGCATTGGTGTCATTAGCCATATGGATTACTTCTTCCTCTGTTTTGAACTTCAAAAGTGGGGCGACTGGCCCAAATACTTCCTCCCTCGCCAAGAGCATCTCATTATCAACTCCAGTTACGACTGTAGGCTCATAGAAGGTCATGCCAAGGCTATGTCTCTTTCCCCCAACGAGGACGCTGGCTCCCTTTGAAGTAGCATCTTCTACGAAAGATTCAACCTTCTGTACTGCTGCTTCATTAATTAGAGGGCCCTGCTCCACACCTTCGCTGAAACCATCTCCAACTTTCATGTTTTGGACAACCTTTGCAAAAGCATTTGCGAATTTTTCATATATCCCTTCTTGCACAAATATTCTATTCGCACATACACATGTTTGTCCAGTGTTACGGAACTTTGTTGCCATAGCTCCTTTCAAAGCTACTTCAAGGTCTGCGTCATCAAAGATGATGCAAGGTGCATTACCGCCTAGCTCAAGAGATACTTTTTTAACGGTGGCAGCAGCACCCTCCATCAATTTTTTCCCAACCTTGGTCGAACCTGTGAATGTAATTTTTCTTACCTGTGGGCTCGCAAGCAGTGCGTCTCCAATATCAGGTGCATTTCCCATTACAACATTCACCACACCTGGTGGTATTCCAGCTTGAAGGGAGAGTTCAGCTGCTGCTAAAGCAGTCAAGGGTGTGAGTTCAGAAGGTTTTATCACCACTGTACAACCACAAGCAAGAGCAGGTCCCACCTTTCGGGTAATCATAGCCAAGGGAAAATTCCACGGTGTAATTGCACCGACAACACCAACAGGTTGCTTTAAAACAAATAATCGCCTATCTGCTAATGGTGATGGAATGATGTCACCATATACACGTTTACCCTCTTCAGCGGAGAACTCAATAAAACCAGCCCCATAACTAACTTCACCAATTGCTTCTTTTAGAGGTTTCCCTTGCTCTAGCGTCATGAGTTGTCCAAGTTCTTCTTTGTGAGCCATTAGCAAATCATACCACTTCCTCAATAATTTGCTCCTTTCAGCTGCGGTAACTTTGCTCCAAGAACTAAAAGCATCATAGGCAGAAGAAATTGCATCGTTCGTCTCCCTCCCACCCATGCATGGCACATCTGTTATTACCTCCCCTGTTGCAGGATTTTGGACCTTTATAGTCTTCCCATCATATGAATCAACCCACTTTCCTCCGATAAGAGCCTGATTCCGCAACAATCCAGAGCTGTTCAACCTAGCAGCAACACTTTGTGCATCTGTCGTCATCAGACACACAGGACCTGAAAGTGAGGAACGATATAACATCGCACCAGCAGAAAGTGCCATTCTGGTACGCGCACAAATCATTTGCTTCAGGGTACCCGAATTCCAACTTCAAGCATCCAAATGAATAGAACTGAGACAATTAAATGGGCATCACCCTCCAAAAGTGGAAGAAAGATGTTTAACAAATTTATATCACTCATAGCACACTTTTATGCTTTTATTTTTCAAAAAGCAAAACAACAAGCCAACAAGAGAAAGAGACAGAGATTAACAGAGTTGTAAAATCACCAACTATTTCAAGCTCAAATTTAAAATATCCATTAAATATGCACAAATCCAGCCGCTCAGTTACCCTGTGCGAAATTAACCCATAAAATCACCTAAACTGAATTCCAAAACTGAAAGGTTGATCCGGGTCGATCAGTCAAGTTCTCAAGAA
>JACEIK010004306.1:17171-27173 GCA_018107945.1 Datura stramonium
ATGATTTTCGAATTTATAGACTTTGGGGAATTGGGTGATCATACTTTTATAAATAAGGGGAATGGGATTGAGAGGAAACCCCATTGAATTGACCCACATATTTGAATAAATGAATCTCCAACTAAAAAGGATGAACCTACTTGATTCTTGGAGAGTTTGAGGAAAAACCCTAGGAAAATCCTTAAGAGATTTGAGAGAATTAATTTCTCAATTTAGAGTGTTAGAGGAGTAATGGGTATTTTAAGGTGAATAATATCCTTAATACACTATTTTCCATGCTTAAGACGACGTAGTTTAGGACCTTAGAGCTTAGGAATAACGAAAATGCCCTTAATGAAATTTATGAAAAATAGGCGCTGCCAGGTACCACGACCTCACCACGAGTCGTCCTTTGATACAACGACTCATGGTATCTCCTATTACTAACATCCATGCTTTCCTTAGTTCAATTCCTTTAAACAATGGTTATACAGGACGAGTTGTTACTCGTCAAAACAATCCGTTGCTTCCTTCTGTTGTGGCCACTGTCCTCGAACCATCACCATTCTGGGGTTTTCCCATGGGGGCAACCAATGGCTCGTAGGTACTTCCTACGAGTCGCACCTCCAGTTGTTTGATTCTTACCTGAGACCCACCTTACATGCCATGAATCTTTACCAAGAGTCATGCCCCTATCCAACGACTTGTTGCCTGCTCTTGTAGCTCACCAGTTCCACTCCTCCAACTTCCAATGATCGCCTACCACGACCCATAGTATCCCACGACGAATCGTACCATGACCCGTGGTATCCCACGACGAATCGTACCACGACCTATACCCTTTTCCCTAACCAACCCTATACCAGACAATGGCTCCATCCCTACGACCTATGGGACCAACCTATGACTCGTACCACAAGTCGTTTTGTGATATTTTCCCAACTTTTTTGCTTATCTCTTTTCTAATCCCAAGCCTAGTCTTAGGGGCTTCGCGCTATTACAATATCTCTCCCTTGGGAACATTCATCCTCGAATGTGGGCTAAGAATATTGAGAGAGAGAAAAGGAACTGGAATCTCAAAACTGAATAACTACGGTAGAACATGAGGGAGTGACTAACTCCAAACATGAAACACATGACTGAGCTGAATTCAGGAAACATACATACATGTTAAAACATGAGAGGGACTTACATGCACGGACTTGACATAAAATTGAATAGGATAGATACTAAGGATGAGATTTATACCTCAGGCTAAAATGGAACTGGAAGGAAAAAGATGTTGGTATGTAGCCATCATATCTGCTTCGGCCTCCCACGCACCTCACCCAACTAGCTGATTCCTCCACAAAACCTTCACCGAGGCTATTTCCCTGTTCTGTAACTTACGAACTTGACAATCAAGGATCTCGAGTGGTACTTCCTCATAGGTAAGGCTGTCCCTCACCCCAATGCTCTCTACTGAAACAACCAGAGATGGGTCTCTGATGCATTTCTTCAACAAGGACACATGAAACACCGGATGCACCGAAGCTAACTCCATTGGTAACTCCAACTCATAAGCCACATTGCCAACCAGCTTCACAACTCGGTATGGCCGAATATATCGGGGACTAAGCTTCCCCTTCTTCCCAAACCTCATCACTCCCTTTATGAGAGACACCTTTAGAAACACCCAATCATCAACGACAAACTCAAGATCTCTCCGCCTCACATCCCCATAAGATTTCTGACGACTCTAGGCTGATTTAAACCTTTTCCTTATAAGTTGAACCTTTTCCATAGCCTCATGAATGAATCTAGTCCTATCAAAGAGACCTAACCTACCTCGAACCAAACAATAGGTGATCTACACCTCTGCCCATAGAGAGCCTCAAACAGGGCCATCTAGATGCTAGAATGGTAGTTTTTGTTGTATGCAAACTTGATGAGGGATAAATGATTGTCCTATCTACCCTTGAAATCAATTACACATGCTCTCAACATATCCTTGAGAGTCTGAATGGTCCATTCTTCCTGGCCATCTATCTGCAGGTGAAAAGCTGTGCTAAGCTTGACCTAAGTACCGAGTCCCTTCTGAAACGATCTCCAAAATTGGGAGGTAAACTGAGTGCCTCTATCTGATATGATAGATAGGGGAACTCCATTCAACTGAACTAACTCTCTCATGTACAATTTAGCATAATCCTCAGCTAAATCAGTAGTTGTGACCAGTAAGAAATGAGCTGCCTTAGTTAAACTGTCCACAAACACCCAAATAGAGTCATACTGTTGATGAGTGAAAGGAAACCCTATAATGAAGTCCATATTGATGTCCTCCCACTTCCATGTAGGGATACTAATGTCTTGAAGCACACCTCCTGTCTCTAATGCTCAACCTTCACCTGTTGATAATTTAGAAACTTAGCCACAAACTCTGCTATGTCCTTCTTCATGCCATTCCATCAATAGACTTCCTACAGGTCACAGTACATCTTAGTGGCACCTGGATGTATAGAGTATCTAGAACCATGAGCTTCATGCAACATCCGCTCCCTCAAGTCATCAACATCCGGTACACATAAATGACCCTAATGTCGAAACACACCATCTCCCTCTTGGGAGAAGACCTCTACCTTCTAGTTCTAGACAACTTCCTTAAACTTTACAAAATAGGATCCTCGTCTTCTCAAGATTTGACTTTGTTCACCAAGGAAGATTCCGACCCATTTTGAATAATGATGCCACCATCTGTCGAGTCAACAAGAAGAACTCCTAGCCCTGCAAGCCGATGCACATCCTTCGCTAACTCCTCCTCTCCTTATCTGCATGGGTCGCACTCTCCATGGAAAGCCTGCTAAGAGCGTCTGCCACCACATTATCCTTGACCAGGTGATAAAGACACTCATATCGTAATCTTTGAGAAGCTCCAACCACCTTCTCTGACGTAGATTCAGATCCTTCTGGGTAAAAACGTATTGTAGGCTTTTGTTGTCCGTAAACACATCTACATGGACCCCGTATAGATAGTGTCTCCAAATCTTCAAGGTAAATACTACCGCCGCCAATTTGAGATCACGAGTCAGATAGTTCTTTTCATGGACCTTCAGCTGCTTGGAAGCATAGGGTATAACCTTTCTGTGCTACATCAATACACAATCAAGGCTGATCGTTGAGGCGTTATAATATACCACAAACCCATCGGTACCCTCAGGTAGAGTCAACACAGGTGCCGAGGTGAGTCGAGCCTTCAACTCTTGGAAGATCTTCTCATAGGCCTTTGACCATTGAAACTTCACTTTCTTTTGGGTCAATTTAGTCAATCGGGATGCAATGGATGGAAACCCCTTAATAAATCTCCAATAATAACCAGCTAAACCCAAGAAACTCCTGATATTCGAAGGACTCACTGGTCTAGGCCAATTCTTCATCGTTTCTATCTTTTGAGAGTCCACTCGTACGCCCTCACTTGACACCACATGATCCAAAAATGCCACTGAATTCAACCAAAACTCACATTTGCTGAATTTAGCATACAACTAACGATCTTTAAGAGTCTGTAGCACCACCCTCAAATGAGCGGCATGCTCCTCTTCGCTCCGGGAGTATATGAGACTATCATCTATGAACACGATCACAAACATATCCAAGTATGGCTTGAAAATCCTGTTTATCAAATCCATAAAAGCTGAAGGAGCATTCTTTAGTCCAAAAGACATAACTACAAACTCGTAGTGACCATACCGAGTCTGGAAGGCTGTCTTCGGAATGTCACTCTCTCTAACTCTGAGCTGATGATACCCAGATCTAAGGTCTATCTTAGAAAATTACTTAGCACCCTAAAGTTGATCAAACAAGTCATCAATCCTGGGGAGGGGATACCTGTTCTTGAGTGTAACTTTGTTCAATTGCCGATAATAAATGCACATTCTAAGGGAACCATCTTTCTTTCAGACAAAGAGAACTGGTGCACCCCATGGGGATTTGCTTGTCCTGATGAAACCCTTGTCTAAAAGGTCCTTCAACTGCTCCTTCAACTCCTTTAGCTCAGCTGGAGCCATTCTGTAAGGAGGAATAGATATAGGTTGCGTGTTCGGAAGGAGTTCAATACCAAAGTCGATTTCCTGCTCAACAGGGATTCCTGGCAAATCCTCTGGAAACACCTCTGTATACTCACACACCACAGGAACTGATTGGATAGTTAGGGTCTCGGTTGTAGAATCATTAACCCTAACTAGATGGTACACACAACCCTTAGAAATCATCTTCCTAGCCTTAATGTAGGAAATGAAGCAACCTACAGGCACAACTGAACTACCCTTCCACTCTAGGACTGGCTCACCCGGAAACCAGAACTCTAGCGCATGGGTTCTACAATTTACTGAAGCATAACATGCATGTAGCCAATCCATGCCAAAGATAACATCGAAGTTAGTCATATCTAAATCTATAGGTCAGTTGAGGTGACTTTCTGAAGGATGGTGATAGGGCAATTTCTATTCACCCTTTGAGCTATAACTGAGTCACCGACTAGAGTAGAAACTGAGAAGGGTTCTGACAGGATTTCTGGACTGACACCGAAACTAATAGCAACATAGGGAGTCATAAAAAATGGGGTAGCCCCTATATCTAACAATGAATAAACATCAACAAATACTCACAACATACCAGTCACCACATTGGGTGAAGTTTCCTGTTCCTGTCATGACGAGAGTGCATAGAACCTATTCTGGCGCTGTCCGCCAGCTGAGCTAGTAGAAGCACCCTGCTGGAAGGGACGTACTGCCGGAGATACTGAACTAGCAGCTGGGATACAGGCTACACCATCCCTTGGTCTAGCTAAAGGGCTATCCCTGAGTCTATGTATGGGTTTTCCACACCGAAACAAGCATCTGCGCCAACTAAGTGATTTTTGCCACACTTTGTACAAGATGGAAAGTGCGATCTCACACAATGCTTCCCTGGCCCTCGAGCCTAACGCTCTACCTCTCTGATCACTTCTGGGTCTGGATGGGACACTGGCTGATGATGGTGTTGGGGATGACAACCTTTGTTGTAACTGAAGGCGGTGACTGCCACCGGATCTCTGCTGAGTGAACCCAACACTGTCCGTCTTGGCCCTCTTAGCCTCTCTCTCCCTCTCCCTCTTCTGCACCGCCTCCATCTACTGAGCATACAATACTAGTCGGGAGAAGTCAATATGATGTAGCATGGCAGTCCTTCAGTCCTTGGCCAAGTAATCTGCTACCCCATTCATAAACTAGCTCACCTGAGCCCTTTGATCAACCACCATCTTCGGTGCATATTTAGATAACCAGGTAAACTCTAGAGCATACTCCTAGATGGTCATATTGTTCTGTCTCAAGTTCACAAATTTGGCTGCCTTGATTTCCCTTATCTCTTGGGGAAAGAACCAATCCAAGAACGCAGTATGGAAGTCATCCCAACCAATGGGGCCTGCCTCAACTGCCCTACAATCTTTCCATTGTCTGAACTAGATATGTGCAACCCCTTTCAGCTAATAAGAGGCTAAGTCTATGCACTCCTCCCCTGTCACCCCCATGATCTGGGTGATTTTCTGAATCTCATCCATAAACTCGTGTGGATCCTCGTCCACCTTTGACCCGATAAACTCTGGAGGTTTAATCCTTGGAAAGTCACTGACTCTAGCTGTTTCCGCATTCCCATTCTGTGGGACATGCGCTACCCCCTGCTGGTTGACCTAGGTGGTCCATTCCCGTGCCAACATCTGGATGACAGCTCTAAACTCAACATGGGCCACTTACTAGGGCACATGATCCTCAGGAGCTGGTGGGGCCTATTGGTGCCCCTCTCCATTTCCATTCCCATTCCTTCCTCCATTAACTCGACGAGGAGGCATGATTCTGCAAATGCATATAGCACGAGTTAGAAGGATAGAGAAATATTTCATTGCACGACATGGATAATGAAAGAAGGCAAATTTCTAAAACGTTTCGTAGCCTCTTCGTTTAAGTGTGGCGCCCTTCACACCCATAAAAAAAACTCTACTTAACGCGACTTTCAGAAACCCTAGGACACTTCAAAAACCTAATGCTTTAATACCAAGTTTGTCACAACCCGAGCTAGGACCCTAGATCTAGACACGAGACAAAGAACCCTGAGAGGGCTCCAAGTCGACCCATGGCATGAGATAACGACTAAAGAACATAACTAAAATAGGAATCATCCAAACCTAAGATAAACGGAAATCGAAATAGAAACTTTGAAGATTTAAGCATTTAACATCTGGCACAAGAATTGAACATAGCCATGTAATGTCTGAAAAAAGCCTCTAGTATTTGACAAGCTAATGGGACAACACCCCCAACTAGCTCTCTAAGTACGAAAATTGAAAGGTAAACATAAAAGCAAGGCTAACTGCATGTCCTCGATAGATGAGGACTCACCAAAGAGAGTAGGCTGACTGGACTAAAGCGAGTGCGACTAAGGATGAGACTGAACCTGATCTCTCAAACCTGTATCATGAGACGATACAACATAAAGTATGCGGTTAGTACTTGGAATGTACCGAGTATGTGGGTTAACTTAAATGGACAATTTAAAACACATAAGAGTTTATAAGAGTATGATAGTTCAAAACATGCAATGATAATCATGACATAAACAAGAGGGATCAAAATCGTTCACAAACCACTCATAATCGTAATCATAAGAGAAACCTTGTAAAAGCATAACTTGAGCCAAAGTATCATAATCATGATTATACATAAAACATAAGGAACAATGGGAGATTCTTATAACCGACATACCCCACATGAGCACACATGGAGCCCGATCTGTAAACCCCTAGTCGGGAGGTTGTTCATACTTTGAAAAGGGTAGAACCATGAAAAGAAGTGTGATATAAATCATGAAAGGCCCATACAGGCATAAGGGAACATTCTCAAGGGAGGTCTCAACATGGGTACGTTCGCACCTAGTTCTGAGACTTGGGGTAAGCTTGTACCATGAATCTACTTGGTGTTAAATACTACTCCCAAAATATATGTAGTGCTCATAATATAGTAGGTAAAACATACATGAGATTCATGGGCTAATTTAAATCATAATAATGGTAAGCATGCTTGTAATACATGAACAAGCCATGTAATAGGGCCCGTGAGTCAGCCATAATCATAATCATGAGAAAACATAAAGATTAATCATGAATACTTAATAATAATCATCGTAATTCAAATCATAGTTTCATGGAGTAAACTTGAAGGAAATCATGCATTATTGAATATAAATCATGAATTAGGACTTGAGAGATTAAAATTCATAAGTAAATCGAAGGAATTCATGAAGGGAATTTAAACCCTAAAAATTTCATTATCATGATTATTTCATGAGATATTTTAATTTCATAAAATACTTGAAGAAATCATATCCCAGAAATCATATTTTTATATCAAATCAGCTTTACCCATAAAGAAATCATGAAGAATTTTCAAAACCCAATAATAAAATCATGATTATCGAATTTATAGACTTTAGGGAATTGAGATCATGATTTTATAAATAAGGGGCATGGAATTGAGAGGAAACCCCATTGAATCGACCCACATACCTGAATAAATGAATCCCCAACTAAAAAGGATGAACCCCACTTGATTCTTGGAGAGTTTGAGGAAAAAACCTAGGAAAATACTTAAGAGATTTGAGAGAATTGATTTCTCAATTTAGAGTATTAGAGGAGTAATGGGTGATCTAGGGTGAATAATATCCTTAATACACTCTTTTCCATGCTTAAAATGACATAGTTTAGGACCTTAGAGCTTAAGAATGACGAAAATGCCCTTAATAAAATTTTTGAAAAATGGGTGCTGCCAGGCACCACGAACCTCACCATAAGTCATCCTTTGATACCACAACTCGTGGTATCGCCCGTTACTAACATCCATGCTTTCCTTAGTTTAGTTCCTTCAAACAACGGTTAGACAGGATGAGTCGTTACTCGTCAAATCGATCTGTTGCTTCCTTCCGTTGTGGCCACTGTCCTCGAACCATCACCATTCTGGAGGTTTCACACAGGAACAACCAATAGCTAGTAGGTACTTCCTATGAGTCGTACCTATGGTTGTCTAATTCTTACCTGAGACCCACCTTACATGCCACGACTATTGACCACGAGTCATGCCCCCATCCAATGACTCATTGCCTGCTCCCGTAGCTCACCAGTTTGACTCCTCCAACTTCCAAGGATCACCTACCACAACCTGTTGTATCCCATGATGAATCGTATCACGACCCGTACCCTTTTCCCTGACCAACCCTATACCAGAAAATGGCTTCATCCTATGACCCGTGGGACCAACCTACGACTCGTACCACGAGTTATTCTGTGATATTTTCCCAACTTTTTTGTTGATCTCTTTTCTAATCCAGAGCCTAGTCTTAGAGACTTTTGGGGTATTACACCTAGTTACCAACACACAAACCTCTAAGTCTCTACGCCATATATCAGAATAGGACTTCTGACGACTCTTATCTCGATGGAAATTCTTTAATGAGCTTAACTTTTCCTTCTGTCTAGTGTGTCATGTTAAGTCCAATCAACCCTGACTCACCTATTCCAACCCATACTTACGGGGGACTTGCATTTCCGTCTATATAAAGCCTCATAAGGTTCCATCTTGGTGGTAGAATGGTAACTATTAATATATGCAAACTCAATAAAAGGTAGGTGATCATTCCAACTTTCTTGAAGTCTAGCACACACGCTCGTAACATATCATTGAGTGTCTGAATGGTGCACTCTTCTTGGTCATCTTTCTGGGGATACAAAGTTGTACTCAAGTTAACCTGCGTCGCCAAACCTTTCTGAATTGACTCCCAGAATCTTACTATAAACTTGGCCCCTTAGTCAAAGATGACAGACACTGGGACACCATGTAGTCAGACTATATCTTCAATGTATAACTCAACATAATATTCAATTGACAACGTAGTCCTGACCAGTAAGAAATAGGCTGATTTCAAAAACCTATCAACAATGACCCACGTAGAGTCAAATTTACACTTGGTACAAGTAAACCTGTAACTATATTCATATTAATTGCTTCCCACTTTCATGCAGGCACGACTATCTCCTGAGTTAGACCGCCAGGGTTTTAATGTTCAGCTTTTATCTGCTGGCAATTAGGAAATTGCGCTACCAACTTGGCTATATATTTTTTCGTCCCTTCTGGTATAATCTGCTAGTGAAACCCTACCATATGGAGCATAGAGTCGTCCCCTGGATTTCGAGACTTCATCTCCTATTATTTCAAATGCCAATAACTCTTCCTACTGAGCCTTGCCTTTGGGCTATACTAGACTAGAATCTTCATATTCTCGCTCTTTCTCCTCCACAACTATAAGTGATACTGTAGTATTCTAGGTCACAACCCCACTACCATCTGAGTCCATCAGTTGGACTCCTAAACTGGCCAGCTAGTGCAACTTTTGAGCTGATTCTCTCTTTTCTAGCCCCAAGTATGATAAGTTGCCCATGAATCTGCGACTAAAGGCATTGGATACAATATTAGCCTTTCCTAGATGATACAAGATATTTTATGCCGTAGTCCTTTAACAACTCAAACCAATGACATCGTCGCAAGTTCACCTCTTTCTGCTTAAGATATACTAGAGGCTATTATGATTAGTAAAGATTTCTACATGTACACCATATAAATAATGCCTCCATATCTCCAGAGCATGAAAAACTATAATTAATTCTAAATCATAGGTGGGGTAGTTCTCTCGGGCTTCCTCTACCTTCTGCGTGCCAACCTGATGCTCATATCTTGACATTTGGCGACAATTCCAAGTTCTATCAACCCGCTAAAGCCTAGGTGTGGTTCTGATCTCTTCCTGAGCTAGATGTTCATGTCTTGCCCTTACTTCTGTGGATGAAGTCCAGGGTTTGTGCCCTATGTACCATACTAGCAAGGATAATACTAGCCAAGTCTACTAACCTATATTGTCCTAAACCGCACTCGGGCCGGTTCCCATTGTGTAACCTCTACGTCCTTTAACATA
>JACEIK010004306.1:31384-45815 GCA_018107945.1 Datura stramonium
CGAACTTGCGGGGTGTTACAAGGTACCTAGCCTATATCTATACCTCCCTATAGAATGACTGCTGTAGAGTTAAGAGATCTACTTGAGAAGGTCTTTATCTAGCCGAGTACATCACCGTGGGATGCGCGAATGTTGTTTGTACGAAAGAAAGATAGGTCATTGAGAATGCGTATTGACTACAGATAGTTGAATGAGGCAACGATCAAGAATAAGTATCCACTCCTAAGAATTGATGATTTATTTGATCAACTATAGGATGGTAGATGATTTTCCAAGATTGACTTGAGATCTAGATAGAATTAGTTATGAGTTAAGGAAGTTCATATCCCTAAGACAACTTTCAGGACCAAGTATAGTCATTATGAGTTCCTACTGATGTCATTTGTTCTTACTAATGCCCCAACAACTTTCATAGTTCTGATGAACAGGGTGTTAAGTCATTTCTAGATGTGTTTGTGTTTGTCATCATTAATGATATTTTTATGTACTCATGATCTAAAGCTAAACATGCAGACCATCTGAGAGCAATAGTGTATATTCTCCAAGATCACAGGTTGTATGCTAAATTTTCCAAATGTGAATTTTGGCTAACAAGATTTTCTTGGCCATGTTATTACAAATGAAGGTATAAGGGTTGACCGTAAGAAGATTAAAGCTGTTAATAATTATCCCAGACTCTTGAATCCTATGGAGGTTCATAGTTTTTTGGAATTGGCATGTTATTGTCGCAAATTTGTCAAGGGCTTTGATGCGCCAATATTTGATGGTATTTGATGCTTTTAACTATGAATAAACGTAAGTTCTTAAGATATTTTTGTTTGATTTGATTATTTTGTGTCTATTGTATAGGAAAATATACCAATTTTTGTTAGATTTTATTATTTTGTGTATATTATATCGGAAAATATACCAAGGCAAGAGATGGTGTGAAATAGGCTAAAAAGACCACCTAATGGCTCATCTGATGGGTTGTCAACCATTTGATGGTCTGCCACCTCTATCGTCGAGCTTAAACAAATCAACCTTTTTGAGAATGAAAAGTGATGACAACTTTAAAGAGCCGTCAACAGTGTGACAGACTGTCATTTCCATCGTCAGGCTTAATCATCAGCTAAACAAAAAAAGGTGATGACGGATTGTTGACTAGATGAAAGACCGTCAAGATTAGTGTCGCCGATGTGCAGAATGAAGGACATACTAGATAAGAGTGACACCCCTAGTGACGGACCTTCACCTTATCGACGGAGCGTCAACTTGGGCGTCATATGGGAATCGATACTCTGAGTTTCAGTGCAATTTTGAAATACCCTAGGCTATAAATAGCATCTGCTAGGTTTATTTTCGATATCAGACTTTTGTGAGAGAAAATACATTAACTTGTATGTTGCTTTTGAAAGTTCTTGAAGAATTATTGTAAGTTATTGAAATTATCATCAAAGTTTCATATCCTCTTTGTATGTTAAATTTTCTTTGATAAACATGATTGCTGTTGTGATATCAATAATCATGGGTAGCTAAATTCTATTAATAGGGTTGTGTTATTCATGGTAGATTTACATAATTATGGTGATTGATGTGTGAATAAATTTAGTGTAATCGTGTGTATTATCAATTCTTTCTTTTTAAATGATTTAAAATGGTTGCAAACATTAGAATAAACCCTAGGTTTAACTTGCTTGAGTAAGAGGTATAAATCTGGATGAAAAGAATTGATAATAGGGATTCAAGGTGTTAACCCTTGGCTGATGATTAATGTTGTAATAAGATTAATCAACTTAGGTTAATTATCACAACTCATTGTTTATTACTCTTAGTTTGAGAAAATAAGAGTGACATCTGTCTGAATAGGTTGAGAAACATTTGGATGGAATAATTGAATTAACAACCTACACACATAGAATTAAACAAGTCCACTGCAGTCAATCACCGAATGTCGTTAAGAAAACATGAGGATCATAACCCTAGTTTATTTTTCTCTTGGATTCAATAAAAATGAATCATAACTAGTGTTTCTTGCTTTTTGTTGATACTGAAACACAAAAAATTTCCCAAACCCCAAGATTTACGGAAATAACTGAGTAAAAGCAAATACTCACATAAGACTTAGTTTTCACCATATTCCCTATGGGATTCAACCCCAATCTTGTTGGGTGCAATATTTGACAACGATCGCGTTGTACTTCTTATCATAGAGGTATAATTTGGGCATATCAAATTTTAGAATCGTTGTTGGGGAGTACGGTCTTAGATTAAGTCAAGTGTGTTTATTTGACTCTTAGTCTTATTTTCTAATTTTACTTTTATTTATTGTTTCTGTTTACATAGGGTTTAGGTTAGTGCATGCCAAATACCCGAAGTTGGGGCAAACCGTTAACTCCTTATAATCTCGAGCTAGATAGAATTTTGAGAAGAGCTATGAATTCACAATAGCGTAAAGAAGCAAGGTTATAGCATCTTGCTAATGCTCAGGCTAGGGGCAACAACCAACATGCAACTAACAACGAGAATGATGATGTTGTTAGGGATGAGCTGAATGAACAAAATGTTGAAAATATAGCCCCTAGAAATCATTGTTATCCCTAGAGATCTGGGGATAACATCAACAAGAGATTCCATTTGATTATGAAGAGGAAGACAATGTTGACTTGGATGGAGTTGGTGCGACTGGAGCCACTGCCCCTCCACCACTTGCTCTAAAATCCAAATTCAACATTATAAGCACTATGATCCAGTTGTTGAATTTTAAAGGTTTATTCAGAGGAGTGGCTGGTGATGATCCTAACCTACATCTGATGAATTTCATGGGAATATGCAAGTTATTTAAGCTGCCAGGGGTTAGTCATAATGGCATTCGATTGAGGCTATTTCCATTGTCTCTATTTGGGGAGTCAACAATATGGATAAATGAGTTGCTATATGACAATCATGAATTGGAGAGAGTTGAAAGATGCTTTGTTGGAGAGATTCTTCCCACCTCCCAGAATGCTGTAGCTGAGAGATGAGATAAACAATTTTAGGCAACTATCCAATAAGGCATTGCATGAAGCATGGCTATGATTTAACAAGAAACTTAAGCAGTGCCCCAATCATAAGTTATCCGATGAGCATCCGATGGAGATTTTTTCCAGATCCCTAAATTCGGCAACTAATTCGATTGCTGATACTATGATTGGAGGGTCATTCATGTCACGAATGTACACCGAGGTAGAAACTATATTGGATAAAGTCACCAAGACTAACAGGGCTTGGCACACAAGAGACTCTGAAGTCTCTGGTAACTCCTATTCAGTTGGGTTAACTACAGAGCAACGCTAGAAGGAAGAAGAGAGAGACCAAGATATGGCGTATATGAAAACCCAGCTAGAGTTGATTATTAAAAATTTTCTTGCAGGTGGTGCTAATTCATGCTCTGGGTAAGGCTGCTAGACAAGAAGAGCATGAATCAGACTCTGAGGAAGAAGCTAAGTATCTGAATAACATGGGTTTTTTTTTGGTCAATGGCCAAGGAAACCAAGGTCGAAACGATGTGAAGGACAATTATTATGACAGATCTTGTTACATAGATAGAGAACAAGGAAGTTGGAAGATCAAAGAAAGCTACTAAAATGATCGTAGCAGGTTATATGTACCTCCAGGGAACGATGAGCGAAACAGTAATGATGCAGGAAGTTCTAAGATAGAAGAAATGTTGGCCAATGTATTGCAAAGAGTAAAATATATTGACTTGGGAGTGAAAGAGATGAAGAGTGACCTTTCCAACATGAGTCAACTTGTGGACTCACACTCCACCACCATTAAAAAACTAGAGCACCAAATGAGGCAAATGTCTGTGGACCTTAATCAGAGGAAGAGTGGTGCCCTACCGAGTGATACAGTGTAGAATACGAGGAAGGATGGCCACTGCATGGCCATTACAACAAGAAGTGGTAGGAGGTTGGCTGAAAACACTCTTATAGTGCAGAACAAGCTGAGGAGTTAGCTTCAGAAATAGAACATGCGACTAAAGATGAGTGGAGTAGATAAATTTGGTTAAGTCTATAGAGTTGATAGCTACGGAGAACAGTCAGGGAGATGAAGGAAAATAAAAAGTAAGGGAGGGGGTAAGCCATTGATTCAGATTCCTAGACCTCCACCTCCATTTCCTCAAAGGTTTAAAAAGAAGGTGGAAGATGGAAAATTCCACAAATTTATTTCCATGTTGAAATAGTTGTTAGTAAATATTCCATTAGTGGAAACCCTTGAGCAAATGCTAGGTTATTCCATAAGACAGTGGATAATATTCATCATTTTAGTGCGATCTCTTCACACTCACTGGTTAAAAAAAAGAAGAAGATCCTGGTGCATTCACAATTCCATGCACCATTGGTGCATTCAATTTTACCAAAGCTCTATGTGATTTTGCGCCAGCATCAACCTGATGTCGCGTTCCATATACAGACAGTTAGGCTTCAGATCCCCCAAAACAACTACTATGAGGCTGTTAATGGCGGACCGGTTAGTTAAGAGGAATGTGGGTATTCTATGTGATGTGCTTGTTAACATGGAGCACTTTATATTTCCTGCGAATTTTGTGATTATATTGCGAAGTGGACTTTGAAGTCTCTATAATTCTAGGGAGGCCATTCTTAGCAACCGGATGAGTGTTGGTGGATTTGGAGAGTGGAGAGTTGAAGTTCAGAATAAACGATGAAGAGATAGGGTTCAATGTTTGCAAATCCATGAAACAACCGAGAGACATTAATGTAGTCTCTGTGATTGATATTATTGATGAAGGGGTAGTTGAAATACCTATAGAAGAGAGATATGCAGTCGAAACTCTAGTTGCAGTAATGGTGAACTTTGGGGATGACAACATCCAGGAATATGAAGAGACAGTGAATGCTCTAGCAGGGATGGGGTCTTATTCTTATGATCCTAAGAAGTTGGATTCGGATTTGAAGAATAGACCAACTCCTCCAGCAAAACCCTCAATTGAAGAAGCACTAGTGCTGGAGTTGAAAGAACTGTCCAGTCATTTGCGTTATGTTTTCTTGGGAGATAATAACACACTCCCAGTCATTGTGGGAACTAATTTATTAGAATTTTCATTTGAAGCTCTAATTTCTATACTACAAAGGTACAAGAGAGTGATTGGGTGGACAATTGCAAATATTATTTGGATCCCTCCGATATTATGTGTGCAAAAAATTTAACTGGAGGAAAATTGTGTACCGAGTAGAGAGCACCAGTGTAGAAAATCCATCCACTAATGCAAGAGGTGGTGAAGAAAGAGACAATTAAATTGCTGGATACAAGTGTCATATACCCAATCTCTGATAGTAAATGGGTAAGTCTGTGCAATGCGTGCCCAAAAAAAGCGGCATGACTGTGGTGGCAAATGAGCGGAATGAGTTGATTCCATTGAGACATAACATCGACTGGCATGTTTGTATGGAATATTGGAAGTTGAGCAGCTGGTCACTCAAAGATCACTTCCCAATGCCATTTATGGACCAGATGCTGGACAAGTTGGCAGGTAGAGGTTGGTTTTTCTTCTTAGATGTTTATTGAGGATAAAATCAAATATCAATTGCACCTAAGGACGAGGAGACTACATTTACTTATCCTTATGGGACATTTGCTTTCAGATGCATGCCATTCAAATTATGTAATGTGCCTACATTTTTCCAGAGGTGTCTGATGTCAATTTTTTCTGATATAGTGGAAGACACCTTGGAGGTTTTTATGGATGACTTCTCAGTCGTAGGTGACACTTTTGAGGACTGCTTAGCTAATATTGGCAAGGCCTAAAGCGATATGAAGAAGCGAATATTGTGTTGAATTGGGAGAAATGCCACTTGATTGTGAAAGAAGTCATTGTTCTAGGTCACAAGATATCGGAAAAGGGCATCGAAGTGGACAAGGAAAAGATTGAGGTGATTGAGAAGCTGCCCCCACAAATCTCGGTGAAGGGAGTAAGAAGCTTTCTGGGTCATGTAGGGTTTTACCGAAGATTTATAAAGGACTTCTCAAAAATAGCAATTCCATTATGTAAGCTATTAGAGAAAAGAGACTAAATTTGTGTTCGATGAAGAGTGTCTGAAAGCTTTTGAAAACCTTAAGGCAAGGTTGGTGGCTGCCCTGATAATTATTGCACCAGATTGGTGACAACCATTTGAGGTGATGTGTGATGCAAGTGGAGTTGCACTTAGAGTTGTGTTCAGGCAGAAGAGAGGCAATATTTTCCACCCTATTTATTATGCTAGTAAAGCATTGAATGGGGCACAAAAGAACTACACGGTGACTGAGCAAGAGTTGCTGGCAGTAGTATATGCTTTTGAAAAATTTAGGGCATACTTTCTTGGCACTAGTGTCATTGTGCACACTGATTATGCTACCTTGAGATATCTCATAACAAAGAAGGATGCAAAACCAAGGTTAATAAGATGGGTACTTCTCCTATAGGAGTTTTACTTTAAAGTCAAAGATCGTAAAGGATGTGAAAATTAAGTAGTAGATCATTTATCCATATATGAAGATGAGGGAAAAGTAGCAAATGATGAGGAAATTGATGACTCATTCCTTGACGAATAGGTATTAGTTGCAACAGTTGATCTTATTCAATGGTTTACTGACTTTGCCAACAACATTGTCAGTGATTTGATGTCGAAAGACTTGATTTCCATCAGTGGAAGAAATTCCTTCATGATGTAAACAAATATTTCTGGGATGAGCCATATTTGTTTCGAGTATTTGTGACAACTTAATAAGGAGATGTGTTCCAAAAGCATAAATGTTGAGCATTCTAGAGGCTTGCCATTAATCTCCTATTGGGGGACGCCATAGTGTTTCTCGAACAACTCTAAAAATCTTGCAATGTGGGTACTATTGGCCCCCAATACACCAGGATGCACATGATTTTGTGAAGGCATATGATTAATGCCAAAGACAGGGAGCTATATCTAGAAGGCATGAAATATCTATGTCACCTATCCTAGAAGTTGAATTATTCGATATATGGGGCATAGACTTCATGGCTCCATTTGTGAGCTCGTATGGCTAGAAGTACATTTTGGTGGAAGTGGATTACGTCTCAAAATAAGTAGAAGCTATGGCATTAGTAGTTAATGATGGCCTATGTCCCCTATCCGAGAAGTTGAATTATTTGATATATGGGGCATAGACATCATGGGTCCATTTGTGAGCTTGTATGACCAGAAGTACATTTTGGTGGCAGTGGATTATGTCTCAAAATGGGTAGAAGCTATGTCATTAGCAGATAAATATGGCAAAAGTGTCATAGATTTCTTGAAGAAGAATATTTTCTCAAGGTTTGATACTCCAAGAGCTATTATTAGTGACTGGGGGTCCCACTTTTGCAACAAAGTTTTCAGTGTTGTGCTGGCGAAGTATGGAGTTAAGTAGCGCAAAGTGGATACCCCCTATTATACGCAGTCAAGTGGGTAAGTAAAGGTATCAAATTGGTAAATTAAAACCATCCTGGACACACCAGTGAATACTAATCAAATGCACTATGGGCATATCGAACTCCATTCAAAACACCTATTGGGATGTCCCCATACCAGTTAGTTTTTAGTAAAGCTTGTCATACACCTACTGAGCTTGAGCATAAAGCTCTATTGGAACTCAAGAAGCTCAACCTGGGTTAGAGCGAGGTTGCACATTTGAGGATGGATTAGATAAAGGAGATGGATGAATTCCGTCTAAGGGCATATGAGAGGGCTGCATTGTGCAAGGATAAGATAAAGATACCATGATCAGAGGATTAAGAAGAGGGAGTTTAGCCCCGGAGATCTTGTGTTGTTTTTCAATTCTAGGCTCCATATATTTCCCGGCAAACTCTGATCAAAATGGTATGGGTCGTTCAAGGTGGCATAAATGTTCCCATCTGGAGCTATCATGCTTGAAAATCAAAAAGGGGAATGCTTCAAAGTGAATGGCCAACATGTGAAACAGTACTACGGAGTATCGACGGAGGTAAAAGTGTTAGAGTTGGTGTACCTTGATAAAGTTTAAGTAATCAAGGTACCCGAGTCATGTTGCAATGTTAAATCAGGTGCTACTTGGGAGGCATCCCAGAAGTGTTGTATTTGGAATTTGGCATTTGTTTGATTTAGTACTATACTTGTTTGAAGAGGGTGTTGAGTATGCATGTACAAATGATTCTAAAGAAGGTGATGAAGAAAACTGATCGGCCGTCAGATCTATGATGGATCGTCACTCCGAATCATCAAAAAAAGAAGTTTTTTTGTGTATTCTATATAAGCCAATGACCGAAACGATGAACCGTTTTGCTCATGACCGGCGGTCACTTTGCATTGTCAAAAATGGAAGAAAAGTTGGGACTTCTGGATAAGCTCGATAGTCGAGTTGATGAGCCATCAGATACATGATGATCCATAAGTTGTATCATCATATGTGGTCGCAAAGTCATGGATTCTGGTAAGAACAATGACATATCTGATGGGCCTTCATTCAATTTACGAACCGTTAAGTGCTTCATCACTTGTGGAGATTTGAAAACATCAGTTGTATAAGCATGATGAGCAAGCTGACGGAACATTGAGAACTTGATGGGCTGTCAACTACACCGTCATCTATTCAGGTATGTTTTATTCTCAATAAGCCCTATTCGATCCAACCGAAACAATTCTAACCCAGATCCGACCTAAATCCCTGCACATTTACACCCCGACCGTTTTCATTTTTTTGTGTACATTCTATTTTCTTTTTTCTCCTATTTCTACAAACACTTAATCGCCATACCTCAACGTTCAAACCCAGCATAAGTTTTTCCCAAATTTCTTCCCTTCCCCGTTTAATAGTTACTCGACTTGTTGGTTTGGGGTGAATAGTGGTGATTAGAGCACCGTGTGATTTTGTGATTCTCATTCCGAAAACTCAGAGGTACATGGTAAACTTTCATTTTTGCAGTGTGTGGGGTGAATATTATAGTTGGTGATGTGAGTTAAGCTAAACATAGTTCATCTGATTGATCTTTCATGTTTAATGTATGTGATTTTTTTTTAACCCTAGGAGTATTATACTAAATATGTGTCAAGTTGATGTAGTAGTATGGAAACCTAAATCTGTAAAGTGGATATTCCCTATTTTGGATTGAGTGATGACATTCCTAAGGGAAACAGTCATATTTTCTGTTTGTCTTAGTTGTTTCTTTGGTCTGTGGATACATAGTGCGGAAAAGTCTGAGTATCCACCATTATTGTGTACCAAATGGTAGCTTGACGAGATAACTACCGAGCCATCACTTGTCCGACAAACTGTCACTATCATTGTCAACATTTAATTGAGCACAAATTGCATGTGATGGAGAAAGTGACGGAGTGTCATCTTGATGATGGATCATCACCTTCATTCTCACTAGTTGGTTTCACTGGGTGTCTACTGGTTAAGCATGATGGAGTAAGTGGCGAAACGTCACACTTCTGATGGACCATCACATTCACCATCACTTGCCTATATCAATTGTGTGTTTCAAGGAATCCCTGTGATGGCAGAAGTGATGGACCATCACTGTTCACTGTCACTGACCTGTGAAATTATGGAGTTACTGGATATTCCTGACAGAGGGAATGATGGACCATCACCTAGGTGACGGCTCATCATCCATTTCATCACAAATGGCAAGCTATCAATTAACCACGCTGTTTTCACATGCCTTTTTAGATAAACCTTGACACTGATCATTCAAATGTTGTAGGTAACCATGCCACCTAAATTCCAACCTATCTGAGGTGGTGCAAGAAGGAGGACTGATAGAACTAAAACTACATACCACCTCCGAGATAAAAACACCGACCCCAAGGGAGAGATATAGGAGATTGGAACTGAGGAACCATCGTCGGGTTACCAAACTAGATCCATTGCTCAACAACAAGCTGCAAATCCCTAGTCTGATGAGGGAGATGATTCTTCAGCAAACAAATCTAGTTTAGGTGGTGCTGGTTTTGATTTAGATGGAGATAGTGGCAATAAGGCCACAAGCAGTCTGACATGGGACTTTGAGGAGATGTTCTCAAGGGTAAAATGCTAGGATTCAGGGATAGTTTGTGCTGGCTGGTAAAAGGAGCTGAGAAGTACTTCCAGGAAGGTCTTACTACCACAACAAGAGAACACCTCAAACACAACATTGTTGAGAAAGTAAATCATAGATTCAGAGTTGCCCGAGTACCCAGAGATTGAGGAAAAGTACAAGTTCTATGACCTAGGATGGATGACTGAAGCACTAGGCTATTATTACCCCACCACGACTCGTGAATTCTACGCGAACTATATTGCTACTATGGAGGTTCTGTGCAAAAAGGGGCAAAAACCAATAGAAATGCTCATACAACTCCACATACTAGTCCGTGGAGAAATGGTAGACATCTCAGAAGCTACCATCATTAGTATGCTCTATGGGCGAAACTTTATGCCGCTAACAAGCACTATAGAGATTGACTACTGAATAAGAGAGAGGCATCATCAACGTTGGCGGTTAGCACAACTTTTAATGGATGGTCAGACCTCTTGGCTAACAAATACCAAAGAGAGAATAGTTAAATCCACATTGACATTTGCAGAAAAATTTTGGTAGGCAGTGGTGCGACTTTGACTATTGCTAATAGGGGGAGATAATACTTTGGCCGAAGAAAGAGTAGTATTGCGGGCCAGCCTAATGTATGGTTTCCCATTGAACATGGAAGCAATTATCGCTGAGGAGATAAATTGGAGGGTTGTAAAGTTTCCTACATCACTGCCATTTCCAAGCTTAATCGCCCGGTTGTGCAAAGAAGCTTATGTCCCGATATTAGCCGGAATTGATGTTGAGACATATGCTATCAAGAAGTATGACTTAGCAAAGTCTAAGGATGAAACAAGGTATGACCTGAAACTGCACA
This sequence comes from Datura stramonium, assembly GCA_018107945.1. NCBI lineage: Eukaryota > Viridiplantae > Streptophyta > Magnoliopsida > Solanales > Solanaceae > Datura > Datura stramonium. The sequence continues at coordinate 42,286 of JACEIK010004306.1, forward strand.
AACCAATCCCGAAGGTGTTCGAGTCCAGTGGTAAAAGTGCAAAGGAAGCTGAAACAACTACTGACCCAGCTGGAGTAGCTACAGAAATGGAGTTAGTTTGCTATGCTGCTCTAATTCCCATATCTTCCGGTGCAGTTGCAGTAATCGAGAGTAGAATTAGCTGAAACATTTTCCGCTATGCCATAATCTTTATAGTATGCATTCACACCGGTAAACTTTGCTAAGGTAGTCCAGAAAGAAGACACAGAGGAGAAGTAATTGAAGTTGTTTACTGAGCAGCTAGGTACTTGATGTTACCTAAATTACACCTCTAAAAGAGATATAAAGTGGTTGATATTCAAATATAGAATCCAACAAGGGTTGGGGTTGAATTCCACGAGGAATATGGGGAGGACCTTGGTTAATGCATTTACTATTACTATTAATCTACGTATTTCCTATGTGGGAGAGTTGTAACAAGAAATAATTTTAAAAAAGTACGTAGCAGTGAGTAGATTATTAGTTAAAATTGATTGTATTCAATAAGTGAAGTGACTAAGATTGTGTTCCGTATGATTTCATAATAATAAAGACTTATTATACTAGTGATCTATTCTGGTGTTTAGCATGCAATATCGGTAAGTTAAAATCACCTAAATGGTTGGTCCCCTAATTAGATGATTATCACCAAGAAACTTGATCTGTGTGCGGGTGTTCACTTGACTTACCCTTACATTAGATATCATATTAGCTATTCCCCGACAAGGTCAAGTTATTAGATGAGGGATGATAGTCTCAAATCTTTGTTGTTAATCCCTTTTCCCATCGATTACCCCCTTGGTCCGGTGAGTAAGGATAAGGCAATTTATAACGTTCACGATCGTTAAGAAGCAATTAAAATGAAGAGAAGAACAATACATGCAGAAACCCCATTCAAGAATCACTAAGTATTTAGCTTATATGTGTTAATTTATCGTGGTTCCCACAACCCTAGTAATAGGATTTAGCTACTTATGATGGAAGAATTATAATTAACAATTGAATTAGAAATCATAATTATAAACTTACAAGTAATTGTAGAAGAAATCACACTTCTTGAATTAATCAACTCGAACACAAAATCAATAATCAAAGGTTTTTTGAATCTCAAAACCCAAGAACAAAATTAAGAGAATTGTTTCTTGAATCTCAATATCAAACAACAACCTCGAAAATATGGTCAAAAGTCATAAAAAGTAAAAGAAACCTAATCATAGTATTTATAGATATAAAAAAATCATTTCCTATGTAAAATTAGATTCTGTTGTCGGCAAGTACAACGGTCCATTGGAACCTTGAACGGGCCATTGGATGCTTCGTTGTTCCATTCGTTGTTTTATTAGGACTTGGTCTTTTTCAGCATCTGGCTCAAACAATGGCTCATTGTGAGAACATACAGCCATTGATTTCATCCATTGTTTCCTAGCCTTCGGGATATGATTTCTGATCCTCTAATTACGGGCACTTAGGACGACTCATCCTTTGATGGCACAACCCATACTGTCCATTCGTTGAGTGAGGCATATTTTAACACCTTTTCTGAATCTAACCCACGCCCATACTGTACGGTCCATTGAATGATCATATGGGTCGTGGGTTCCAGCCATTATTTTGGCCTTGTATTTCACCATTTTTCTAAATCCCTTTCTACGACTGCATGGAATGACCCGTGGTAAGAACCAATGGTCCATTGTGAGGCTCTTCTGCTGCCTTTTACCCTTTCAGTTCCTTTCTTATTTTCAACTCTCGAGGCCTGTTTTACCTGCAAAACTATCAAAATACGTCATATATAGATAAATGTACTAAAGTGCATGCATATTCACTTGGTTTTAAGCGTTGATAGTGCTGTAAAATCACGACACATCAACACCCTCAACTTAGCATGTTTGCATGTCCTCAGGTAAACAAAATAAAAGCAACCCATGATGACGCTTAACTAGAAGAAACCGAGGAGATGCATAGTAGTCCAAAACTTTACAAAGCACACATGTTATTCACACAATTAACCCCTCTCCTATAGTTCTCAAAACAAAACTGGTGTAAGGACTCGATACTCCTCACTATGACAAAAATGGATCAATGGATGGCATCATGTTATCACTACACAACTAAGCATACACAAATGAAAATTCACCTAGGTAAGCTAGCAATCAGGCAATGCAATCTTGTGCCCTCACCACAAAGAAGTCCTCACATATATATAAGATCATGGAAATGCTTTTGGGACTAGGTAAGAACTCGCTCGCTCTTACAAAGAAATTCTAACCACGCACATACAATACCATAGGCTTGCCTTTACTTTCAATACCTCTACTTTTGGATGGTTGAACTAGGTTAACTATAGGACTTTCTTAAGCTTGTAACATAGGCTCAGGGATGGGTATGTAGATATGGACATAGTGGCTTAACCCTCCTTGGCACTACACTAACTTTGACTCTATTTAACCTCTTGTTCACTTCTCTCCTCTTTTTCCTCTTTTCTTCTTCTTTTACAACTACGGGTATAGTTATCCTCTTTTCAAGTCTTTCTTTATTCTTTTTTTATTTATATTTTTTTCTTTGATATTTTATTATGCACGCCGTGCCAGCCTTACCTTATCCTGCTTCAACAATCTCTCCACCAATCTTTTCTTAATCACCCCTAAACTAGCCATTCTCAACTTAGGCAATTTTCCTGAGTTGAAGTGCATAGTGCCCATGAAGGGACCAGGGCCAAAATAGGTTCATCATAATCAAGAAGGGAAGGTGAATTGGTTAGACAACAAAAAAGTTCATTTAAAGTTCAAAATCAGGATCAAGGGGTATTTATTTTCATTCGGTAGGTCATTTTAGGCTAAAGTGGACTAATCATAAAAAATGACCTATGTTCCTTTCCTAATCTCACATACTATACCTCGGTATGACCGACCATGCAAAGTTTAGATTAACACATAGAACAGAACTAAGTGTATGCCTCACTCACACAAACATTAGATTGCACGGCTAGTTATCGACTACCAGGTTCATGCATAGCTTAAGCACTAATTATTCTAGTGATACTTATGATACCATACAAAGAGCCACAATTGTGACACTTCATAGCACAAGTACAAACACAAACAAACATTTAGGAGGGGTATCATTTTAAACATACTAAAATCAGTTCACAACATGCTTTATTTGACTACTCTTACGCCTCCTATTTTCCTTCAAGATAACCAACATGACACAACAAAATAAAACAACAAAACCTTAAACATGTTGGTTATACTAGATAAAAAACACTTGAGGGAAAAGGCATCCGACAAGAAAAACCCTTGAGTTATGTTAAAAAAAACACCAAGCACTACCCCACCCCTATAAAAAAAATCATGCAGCATCCTCGATGCATGTCAAAATTAAAACATGGGAATAGGGAACATACTGGGCGTCCTAGATGCATGTGTTCTAGTTAGTGGAAGCTGCAGTCGCAACCCCATAATCCTTAATAGTTGGAGTCTCAGTCTCAACTCCAGCTTCCGTAGAAGTGGCAG